>VYZX01031880.1:2316-44203 GCA_013401335.1 Brachypteracias leptosomus
CCACTCCTGCAAACAGGAGAAGTTGGTTTTGCTACATTAGCAACTAGCGTCTGAAGGCTGTAATTGCAGCAAGTCCTTGGACCAGATAGAGGCTTAAGAACCTAATCAACTATGTTTTATTCCCTTTTTTGGCAAAAGAGTAGTATAGTGTTTTGCCTTGTGGAATCCCTGGTATCAATCAGGGCCCATCATTCCTTTGAACTCTTGGACATGAGTTGGCAATAAGGTTTTTTTGCACTGTTTTTCATACTGATCCATTAGCTGAGTAGACAGCAGCAATGACACGCTCCATTATTGTGTCAAACAAGTAAAGCATAAGGATCAGTGGCACAGAAAGACTAAGTAGAATTGTAAGCTAACTGAAGTGGGAAGGGGCCTCAGGAGATTTCTAGTCTAACTTCCTGCCCAAAGCAGGCCCAGCTCAGAACTCAGACCAGCTTAGTCAGGGTTTTATCCAGCCAAATCTTGAAAAACTGAAGATGGCTTGGGTTGTCTTCACAACCTTTTGAGACAACTTGTTCCACTGCTTGACTCTGTTCATGGTGGAAAAAAGTTTTTCTTCTATCCCATTTGACCCTATTTTGTTCAACCCTTTCTCATGGGAAGAGCTTGGCTGTCATTCTGACGACCTCCTCATAGGCATGACCGGGCTGCTCATGGATCCCTTGAAGCTTTCTCTTTTCCAAGCTGGACAAGCCTGGTTCTCTCAGTCTGCTATTGTAAGACATGTAACTGTAAGAGTACAGCGATGGTCACCAGACTCTCATCCAGAAAGAAAATTATAAATTAAGATAATGTAAAGCGGCTAAAGGTGGAAGACCACCAAATTCTGTAACAGCAAAGGACACCTTAAAAAAATTTTGTCTGTGGGACAGTGCTACTGCTAAAGTCACTGTCAAAGTTGTCCTTTTTCCCCTTGCTATTGTAACCTTGGATCTGTCATCTTGAAGGCAAGTGCAGCTTAGACTAGGTCCTTAAATGTGCATGGAATTTACGGTCTTCTCCTATAACCTCTTCTAAACGTGTAAGTTGGTGGTATATCCTCACCTCGTGCTTGAAAATCTGTGACACTTCAATGAATAATACTGTGGTTTTAGTGTTGAAGTTTTAACATGTCATGTTAAATCTTTCGCTGTCGAGTTTCAGTCTGCTCTCTTATGTGTTTATTATTGGCATAACTCTAGTGGAATATTTTTGTATTCAGGTTAAATTATAGCCCTTTTCAACAAATGTTTACAAGCACTGGATGAAGTGGGAGAAGAACATCATGTATGCATTTATCACCTCATTTTCTGTATTGTTTGGATATTATCAATTGTTGGATGAGCACTGCAAAATATATGTTGTTCTGAAGATTAAAGTTTGTAAGTCTTGTGTTTGGATAGTTCTGAAAACTTGTTAATTTTTATTTTATGATCATGTACATTTGAATGTGCTCCTAAACCTCCTACTCCATAAACATCATGGTTTTCTGAGTGAATACAAAATACTTTTTCATGTTTATAAGCTGGTATTTGGATAGTGGTATGTGTGTTGTATTCCATTCTGCAGTTACCAGTTCTAGTTTAGCAGTTCAATAGTTAACTGCTAAAGGTGACAGTTCCTGCAAGGCTGCTATGAAAACATGGGTTTCTTCTTCAAATGGCTGCATTGACAGCCTCTTACCTGGGGATCAGATTTTCTGGGTTGTTTTCTGTTTGATTTGGGGAGGATGGGGGGGAGGTTTTTTTGGTTTTGGGGGGTTGGGGTTTTGCTTTGGGGTTTTTTTTTTTTGTTACCTTGCAGAGAGTTCTCCCTTGACAGATGCAGCTGAGAATGACTCTGGACCTTGTTGTCCAGCATCTCCTCAAAAGAAGAGAAAAATAATTATATCCAGCTTTTATTCTCTGTTTTTATGTAGCTACATTCTGTTCAGAAACATCACAGAAGGAAATATTTCTTCATGCCTCACGAGCTTCCCATGGTGATGGATTGCTTTTTTTACCCCTGCAAAGTTCAGGAGTGTAGATCACTTGACCTTGCTCTCTAGGGAATAAAGTTACTCTATAGCTATTACTATTTAGCCACTTTCCACTTACTAAAAACTTTGACTAAAGTTCAAGAAGCATATTTTAGATTTGTGTGTAACTCCTAAATTAATCACTTTGGCAGCCTCAATGAAGAGTAAATCTTTATTACAGAGAGGAAGGGGGAGACTCAAATTAGTTACTTTGACATTCAGAAGAGATATCCAGAAAAAGAGCAAGGCACTTTTTAAGTTGAGCATAGTATGAGGAATTAATCTAGTGGAGAGTTTTATGAAGGACAGCAATAATTTTCTCTGTAAGTAAGCTGCAGAAGTCTGAAAGCAGTGCAGTAATCTTTCAGCCACCACCTTCTCCCCCCAGCAGTATGCTGGACGTCCAAAGCATTTCACAAATACTGTCGGAGAGTAAGAGATGAATATACAGGAAAAACATCAAGCATGCAAATTCTCACATGGAACTTGTCTTTGAATTTGCACTTGAGTGCAGGCCCCTCCGAGTACAGTTTGCATGTAGTTTTTACCTCGAATGGAGCGAAAGCCTCAGTGAGTATGACTGAAATCAGTACAGTGAATGTGATCTACTTTGCTGCAACAGGAATGTTCCATGTTTCATTCCCATTTTCATTTTACATACTTAGAAAAAAAAGCCAACTAAGCGAGACAAAATTCACTCTAAAGCCAGCCTCAGCAGTTCTCCAAGCTGTTTGAGGGCTGATAGCTCCAGACGATACTTGATGTTAAGCCATTGTTTTCTTGTCTAGTATACTCGGGAAGTGAATATTCAATAACTTTGTACAATTGACTGTGAATGCTGTGGCTTAAAAACTGGTGTCTGCCAGGGTCACCAATCAGCACTTCTGTTTGCTGTATCCTGATGCATTTCCTCAGCCAGTGATGCAGACCATCAGCAAGTTGTTCATCATAAAACATATCTCCTAGAACAATGAGGTCCCAGTTGCCAGCCTCTGAATTAATGATGTTCTTAATGGTGATGGGGAAGGGATTCAGGTGGTTCAGTTCACAGTTCAAGATCATTGCCATTCCTGCAACTGAGGAAAAGTCAAAGTAAAATGAAAGGTTACATTTTAGGATTCTTCCATTCACACACCCCCCCTTACAAATTTCGTTGACGCATCTTTCAACTTCATCTCTTACATTTTTTTGTTTATCCTATCTAGGGACACTGTTGATCCTATCTAGGACATTATGGGTCAAAATGTGGCATAAAATGATGAAATTTTATCCTCATTGCACCCTGACACTGGAAAGAACTATTTCTGGAATGGATACAAATGGAAACCAATCACAGAATCAAACCAGAATATCCAACTGCCTTAATCTGGATATCTATGAATAACTGAATTTGTAAGTCAATGACAGGAAAACAAAGTCTAGGGGAAAAAGGCAAAATCTAGGCCCCAACATATGAAAGTGCAGGAAAATGTTATGGTCCTACGGAGAAGCCAACTTGCTGTCTGTGCTGGGAGTTCTATTCCAAACCAGCTGTGATGGTGTATAAACAAAATTTGATAGAAACTTTGTTCATTTTAGGGAGCTATAAAGACATACTCAGTGCAGGAGAGGCTGGTACAACCCAGCTTCTAATATTGACAAAATCCATTCATCTTTTTAGCATTCTTAGAGCTCTGTTCGGAACCTGAGTTGCTCCCAAATGGAGCAAAGAAATGTCAATGTTAGATGTGCTTTAGAAAATAATAAATATCTTTACACGGAGATAAAAAAAAGGCCTTACTAGGGTCGATGTCATTAGCAAGGACTTGTGATGCACCGCTCATTACAGCGGCTATCGCTGTTGCTCCACACCCACTTCCAAGATCCAAAACTGACCGTCCTTTAACAACGCATGGATTATCCAAAATATACCTGAAAAGATGTTAAATGCAAATTTCTCAGTTTTTCCTTACACTGCTTAGGACTTCTTGTCATACATGTATTGAAGCACGGTATCTTAAAAATACTCTTCCACATGTGCAGCTTGTACATAGCTCCTTATTTGTCTCCGTTGATACAAAAACCAAGAACCACCTTTTTTCTCCCTTACCTCCTCCCCACCCCCCAAACCAAAAGAAATGCAGCCAAATAAGCCGCGTTTTATTTCAATCAGCTTCTCTGACAGGTGAGCTTAGCTAATAAATGGACACAAACTGCAGAGTGACTAAAATAGCATCAGAAACAGGAAAGTAAAGTGTTGGCAAGGCTTTGTAGAAATTAAAAGCAATCTGAAGACATATGAAGATGTATTCGCATTGAATATTGCACTCCTCAGAAGACAAGGGCTGCCCCTTGCCCTAAAATACTGCTTATATTTATACAAGGCCTAATAAGAGTGTCAATTGTTGATGGCTCCTAGATCCTAGTACTGGGAGATTCCTGGGAGCCCAGACTGGGATACCAAAACTTAAACTGAACAGTTCAAGCCATTAAGAGATGATAACCAGGAATGAAAATACAAAATACCCAGATCAGAAATCCAGGAGACATGAGAACGACCTGACATCCCATGCCTCTTGTTCTTGTGTCATCACAAGGAATCCTACCAGACATCTTGGATATGCACAGCTTGGAGCTTTTGAGTATGTGGTTATGAATCCAGTGAGCGAAACTGGCTCAGTGTTAATGAAAATCACCATCTCTGACGAGACCTGGCACCCAGCTTTGTTATACTGTTACCACAATGTTGCAGCATTATTTGCTACTTGGAAGATCCACAGATGCTCTCTTTTCCGAGGGCACCCAGGCCCCTGTGGACATTTGTAGGAGGCTCAGCAACTCAGTTGTTGCTCTGGGAGTCAGGAACATTAAAGATACTTTGACAGTAAGTGGCCAAAATCAACACTCTGCCTGAGGCCATCACTCTTCTGAGGACAACCCCTAGTTTATGAACAGGGGTGGGACCTCCGCTGAAAGTGCTCTTTCTAGAAGGTTTCCCCTTTCTAGGGGCTATGCTTGGATTTGCAATGACTTTCCAGCAGTAACTTGTGTAGAGCATGACCTGGCCTAATGCTGCAAGTGCTCTGTTTCCAGCTGAGTGGTTCTCAAGTTACTGCTAATGATGGTGGGGACTTGGGACAGCTGGAAGCAACTGTATCCCCTGGCAGGCACACGGCACATTATGCGGCTGTTGGAGACTGCTGTCTGCCATGCTGGGTTAACAAGGTGTTTTAGGTTACACCAAGAGGATTAGCTTGAAATGGGAGACTCCTGATGCTGTGGAAATGCCAGTTGTGAAATGAGCACAGCTACGGAAGCAGCATGTTTTGAGGCTCCCTTTTACTTGTTCCTCTTCCAGGTGATGCAGCTAATTTCTGACATTTCCAATACATCAAAACAAGTGCATAAACAATAAGCCAATAAAGTGGTGAAATGCCAGATAATTATTATTGCTACCCAAATATCTGGGCATATGAATCATATGATAACAAACTGTAGAGATTACCTTACCTAATTTAATTACACAATGTTAAGAAGCATTCTAGTTCATCTACATGGCAGGCTAATTAACTCACACTTTAACTGTAAAACTCATCTTCTTCCTGGTCAAAAACACCTTCTTATTTATGCTTTCTTGCAGCAAAACAGCAAAGCCCCAATTCAGATCCTTCTCTTTCATCTGTGTGGGGAATGTCTGACAGCTTGTTCTTTGCTGTAATAATTACGAACTTTTTCTGCTGTGAGAGATTTGATTTTAAAGAATAAGAGAACTCTAACGTCCCCGGGAGTCAGGAACATTAAAGACATTTTGACAATAAGTGGCCAAAATCAAAATATGGCTTCTGATGTGACTAAAAACCACAATAAGGCTGCTGAAATCCTAAATGAAGAGAGTGATTCAGGCGAACTAGCACTCCTAAGTGCATCAGCATAAACCTACTTTTCTCAACAGACCAGACACACATCCACACTCCTGTCTCCTACAAAAAACCACTCCATCTGTTACAACAAAATAACAATCCTCCTGTTTTGAGCAACAACCAGTGATAGAATTAAACACCTCACTAGATATTGATGGCAACTGCACAGCCCTTCCACAGATCCAAATTCAGCCCCGTTGTCAACATGTGCACTGCCACTGAAAAGCTGTAAGTTATTCTATATACAGCAGGTGCTGAAACTTCACAGGAAACCAGCAGAGGTTGCGTCTCTCCTGTATAAGCAGAGAGGGGTATGGGTAATGTGCTCTCATACAAGGCAAATACACATCACTAGGAATCACTGCAGAGGCAGCTCTGACAGCCTGGCCTGCAGCAGACTGAACTTATCAACTTTGGTGATGCATGCTGCATACCTGGAGAGGGCTTGGCCTCCTGGCCAGTAAATTGCCCAGAATGGGTCCCCATAAGGCCATAAGTCAGGTTTTTCCCTCCAGAACCTGCAGCGAGGGGTGAGGAGGCGCAGTCGTATCTCTGGCGTGAGATGCCCGCTGCTGGTGACCTCTGTGTTCTCCTCCAAAAAAGCTCTCACCTCAGGGTCCAAAGACTTGCCGGCACTCCAATGGCAGCAGCGCTTCCAGCGCAGAGAGGGGCCTCCCCTCCTGCTCCTCCAGGCTTTGGGTAAGGTATTCTGCCTGCCCAAGAGGAGGAGCCACTTCCAGCCACGGAAGGCCATGTCTTCCCAGGAGAGCTAGCAGCACAGATTATCTGAAGCAGGTGATGAGGCAGAAAGCTTGAAACAAACTCATAGGATGTTGTTTTTCACGGTGATGTATGACAATTCCTGAAAGAAGAAAAATGCTGCATATGTGACGTCTTCAGTGACATCAAGGCTATGCACCACCAGGGCTTTAGGAAGAGGAGGTTGATGTGCTGTTGTGTGACCACAAATGTTTGCCTCGCCTCTGCCCAAAGAGACACTAAAGTCTGAAAGAAGTGGTATTTAAGGAAGAAGCTATTGAGAGACCCATTCAGGAGAGTGCGAGAAACAGCAGGACAGCTAACAGAGCTAAAAATTAAATGGGCAACATTTTAACATCTCCCTCCCTCTGCCTTGAAGATACACAGCAATCTACTCCCATTTAAGGTTCTTCCATTGAATCTTAAGCTTTTGCAGTAGGGCTCTGGCATTGCAAATGTCATCAGTACACTGTCTGACAGGCACCATTAATTACAAGTTTTATACTGGTAATGAGTCTTTTGTATGAAAACATCTTTTAAAGGCAAGCAATTAAAGAATTTCCTTAAAAGACTTTCCCCCTTCTCCCTCGGATTTGTCAGGCTGCCAGCTCCAAAATGAAAATTAAAAAAAAAAGAAAGAAAAATTCCCCAAGAACTGATATTAATCAGAATACCCCAAATTCATTGCATTTCAGTCTATATTTTAAAGGATCAGTTAGTCTTATGGTGAAATAGTTTCATGTGGATGGTCTCAGCTGTAGAAGAAAGTAGACCTCCATCATTGTAGCCTGCTCCCTGTGAGAAACTATATAAACGTGCTCCAAACTGTCTAAAGAGAAACTGAATCCAACACATTTTTAAAAATTGTTTTTAAAAGATGAGACATTCAGACTGGGATGAGCCACAGTCAGAGGCCTTCTGACACCACTCAAGGCCAGTTTTCAGGTCACAAGCAGGGAAGAAAAGGAGAATGTAAGATTGGTACTTTGGAGTTTAGACTCATTTAAGAACCAGGAGAACAGAGAGTGGGGAGCCACAGCACTCAGCTGAGAGGCAAATGAAGAAGAGCCTCTCAGCACTTCATCACCATACTCTCCTCACTCACCACCTCCTGCAGACACTGGGTCTTTCTTATTGTTGATCCTGTGAGTATATTTACCAAGCAGTGGCCTGAAGAGAGAGCAACTGTTTTCCTGCCTCCCTGCTCAGATGTTCTCCTTCATCCATCCTTTAATATTTCCATATCTTTTTTCCTTCCTCATCTTGCTCTCTAATTTCTTTTCAATAACCCAGACTTGCTTCCTTCAGGTCTCAGCCTTTGAACCTCCCCCTAAACTGATGACCAGAGAAGCATTTAAGGCCTGTGCTTCCACAACAGCAAGACTGCAAGTACCAAAAGATGCAAGAGAAACCACACTCTATTTTGCAATTGTTTTCTCTCTTCCACAGTGATTTTCAAGAAAAAGCAGAATGATGCATGAAGAAAATCAACTTCAGCCCACCCCTGACAATTCTTCACAACAGAAGAATTGTGGTCAGCTTTGCCATCTAGAGGTGTACAGGTTGTCCTTAAAAAAACTAGACAAAATGACAACAGGAAAAATATGCCAATATATTTTAATACTTTGTATTTACTTCAGTTTTTCTTCATTTGTTACCCTGGTTTGAGCTAAAACAGAACCAATTCTCTGTTCAGTGATATTATTTTTCAGCTCAGTCTCTTCTAAGTAGCTGCACTTTCTGAAGTTAACAGGATGTTTTCACAGACAGTGTGTGCTTCTAGCAGCGATAACACTCGATGTTTAGAGTTACTACCAAGGATTGGTTTGCAGAAAGGCTCTTGCTTAGACTTGCTCCTATGGAGACCAAGGTCACTGCTAAATCTTGTGTGACAGGTTGGGGTGCTGTAAATGAAAGGGTCATAAGAAGGTAAAAAAGTTGCACTTGTGACGAGGAGCAACCAGGACAGGTGACCCAAACCTGACCAACAAGGCATTCCGTCCCACGTACGTAATACTCAGCATAAAGCTGAGGGATCACAAGGGTGAAGTGCTGCGGCCTGAGTTGTGGGCTCCGAGTTGGAATTGGCCTGTGGATGAGTCACAACCTAGCAGGATGTTTTCTTTCCCCACTGGCTTCAGGTTCCAGAGGCAGAACATGGCCCAGCTGTGGTTTTGTGGCTCCACTCTCACCCAGGTTGTCATGCTTGTTGTGGGCAAGGCCAGGACTATATTAACAGGAGCTGATTAATTAGAAGAGTTTCCTGTTGGGTGTGGCTTCTACTGGGGCTGGTTGCATCTTGCTGAGCTCTCTTGGTGGTGTCCTTCCATGTGAAGGGCCATTGAGGGAGCCATCTCTGTCCATTGTGTCCAGCAGGTGATGCTGGCACCACAGTGGGCAGTGGAGGAGCTGGGCCCACAGGAACCTATGGCAGAATTGTTTGAAAGAATTCCAAGGGGATGTTGCTGAGTTCAGTGTTGGCCTGTGTGATCAGGCAACTGATGGCAGCATAAAACAATGATGGCTGAACCAGCACAACAAAGGGTCAAGCCCTTCTCCTCAATGGCCAGTGTCCAAGAAGGACTCTGTTCTTCTGCCTTTGGTCCCAATTCATGCTTTCCTGAATCCAGTTCCCATCTCCTGCTGAGTTCTGTCTGTGACCTTTCCAGTGCCTGCCCTGCTGCATTAGTAGTGGTGTGATCATCATCAGGGGAATTCAATATTGGTTTTGTATATACTTGTGTATATTTAAGTATTTTCTTATTAATATGACTATCTTCTGATTGTTACTGTTTCATTAATGCTGGTTTAGGGTTTTTTCCAACCCATACATCTCTCCTCCTTATTCCCTTCCCCTTCTGGGGGAAGGGAAACCCTAACTCTAACCCTCCTGGGAAGGGAGAGGCATTAATTGAGAAAAACCTGTCATTTGGTTAGTGGCCAGCCCAGCCTCAACCTGTGACCAATTTATTGGTTCCCAATGTGGGGCAACCAAGACTATGATAGATTGCCTGAATAGTTTGAATTCTGACTCGCTCAGCTGAGAGAACATCAGATTTTTTCTTGTGAAAGTCTCAAAGGGCTGGAAATTAAAACCAGACCTCTTGTATGGTGTCATTGCTGAGTGAATAGTTTTATTGTGTCTTTTTAAAGTTTGCTTCAGAGTTAAGTGCTGCATTGCTGCCTTACCTGCTGCATGTTCTGTACTACAGTTTAGCTGGCGTCAGTGTTTATCTGCTGCTTGTCCGTGCTGGGCACAAGCTGCCACTTCGCTCTGGTTTCTAATACTGATCTACCCTGCGGCCAGCTGGGCAGCGACTGTACCTGGGTACCACGGGCGCCACGCCGTGGATTTTGTTACTAACTGCACTTTCATTTTTACCTTGGAAAATTATACTTCTCCCTTCTATGCCAAGCCAGAGTCCACCAGATCCTGAGGATTTCAGATACGGCTGTTACTATCAAAATGTCGTGGTTTTATTCTGGATTTTTCTGCATGTGTGGTGTCAGTTTAAACAGCGGGGTGGGTGTAGGTGTTCTGCAGCTACTCAGGCCCCACCAGCCCCTGTAACAGCACTGCTCCAACTCTGACAACAGGAACCACAGCTACTCCAGCCACCACAATAAGCACCGCAGCTAATAACTGACCTATGCTGAGATACAGGTGCAGTCGCTGCACACCCTGTACTCCGGGTGTCACATGGTGGGTTTTGTTACTACGTACACTTTCAGTTTTACCTCAGACAATTACACTTCTCCCCATTATGTCAAGCTGGCTCCACTAGATTCTGGGATTCCATTAGATTGTAAGGATTTGGACTATAGTTTTTATATGCAAAATACCATATTTTTATTATTTTCACTGAATTTATTACTGATTTTTTAATGTGTGGCGTTGGATAAGACATTGGTGCAGGCCTAGGTGTCGTGCAGCCACCTCAACTTCTACAGTATGTGCTGCTTTGGCAGTGGGCACCACAGCTACTCAGACCCCGCAAGGCTTTATGACCTGCTCTGCAGCTATTGAGCCCCCACAATGAACACTGCTGCTGCTCCAACTCCCACAACAAGCACTGCAGCCCTTCCAACTTCAACAAGTACCACACCTATTCCAACTCCGCCAACGAGCACAGCGGCTCCTCTGACAACTGCTATGGCCACTCCCACTCAATCCGTACCAGTACATGTTGCCCATGTGACCAGAAAGTAATATCTAAAAATGTCAGATGGCCCAGTGAAGGATGACTCAGAAGAGGGTCCTTCTCAAGCACAGCCATTGCAGGATAAGTCAGAACCAGAGGTGAAGGATGACAAAGATTCAAGAGAGGGTCCTTCTCAAGGAAGGCCATTGCAGAGGGAGGAGCCAGAACCAGCGGTAACTAGTAATTCCTTATCTACAAAGGAGTTGCAAAATATGAGAAAGAACTTCAGCCATCATCAAGGTGAGCCACTTATGACCTGGTTGCTTCAATGTTGGGATAATGGGGCTGATACCATAGACTTGGAGGGTAGAGAAGCCAGGCAGTTGGGATCCCTGACCAGAGATGGTGGCATCAACAAGGCACTTGTGAGAAAGACAAAGTCTCTGGAGGTGGCTCTTGTCAGCTGTAAAGAGCAGGTATCCCTTTAAGGACGATATCAAATGCTACCCAAAAAAATGGACCACCACGGAAAAAGGTATTAAGTACCCGAGAGAATTAGCTGTGCAAGAGGTGATCTATAGTGACTGGCAGGTAACTGTAAACCCTGATACAATGCCATGCCAGCAACCTATGTTGCACAGGTTTGTGCAGAGTGCACCACCAATATATTGCCACATACTGTCAACAATGATCTGGGGAGGAGTTGATGAGACACCAGCTGTGAATAAAGAGGCTTACAAAGTACAGTAGTATGAAAACAGTCTCTCTCTCATTTCCTACAGGCCTCTGTCTCAGCTGTGTAAAAAAATGGCTAAGGAATCAAAGAAATCATTTGAAAAACTGCTCAAAAAACTGTCCAGGATGGAGAATTGATCCTGTTCTTCCCCTGAACAGACCCACATTGCAGCCATTAGGAGAAGATTTCCTTCTATGAGACTGGCCCAAGAGAAACAGAACATATCATGAGGTGCCCTGTGGTCTATCCTGCGTGAATATGAAGAGGACATGAGCAGAAGGTCTAGAAAACCTACCACTGCCCTATAGGCACAAGCACACCAGTTAGAAGGTAAAACAAATAAGGAGATTTTTTTTTTTTTTCTAGGAGGAGAAGGACTGCTATGGTCTACAGTCCAAGTAGACAGGCCCCAGATCCAAATGTGAATAGGGGAATGGATGCATAACCCACACAAACCCATTTATCAATGCAAGTACATTGTTTCATTAAAGCAGGATTTTTCTTTTTTTTTTTTTTTTTGGGGGGGGGGGGGGGGGGGGGGGGGGCCCACCTATGTATCTCTNNNNGAGGCCCAACCTATGCATCTCTCTTCCTTATTCCCTTTCCCTTCTTTCTGGAAAGGGAGAGAGGTTAATAGAGAACATCTGCATTTGCTTAGTGGCCAACCCAGTGTCAAACCGGGACATTTGTCTGTATCTTTAGTAGAAGTTCATATGTGCCTACCAGCATTTTTGTTGCATGCTGACCTCTGCCTTAGGTACTGGGTTTAGTTTGATCGCTTTCTAAACGTTAAGCTGTGAACTTGCCTCCTTGTAACACTTTGCTGTTCAGGTTGATTGTCCAGTTAATTCTTTGTTCAAATCATTGGCTAAAGGCTTTGTATTTTTTATTGCAAATAAATACATGTGACTGAACAGTTTGCATTTCTCCACATTCAAGAACACCATTCAGCAGAGTCCATGTAATTAACGACTGTAATTAACAAATGCCTTCCTTCTTGAAGGCAAAGCTATGTAATCGTCATCTGCCTGAGGGAAGTGTGAAGTCAACTGAAATCAATCAGAGATAAATCCCACCAGCTAATGCTGTATGCTGGGTTTTCCCCATGAAATGCTGCAAATTAGCAGGGCTGAGATACAGTAGTGTATATTTTGCATCACCTGTCATGACGGTTATTCTTTTAAAGTTAATTTTCAGTAAAGAAGTATCTGCCAAGAGCTTTGTGCTCAAAATTCCAAACATTTAGCACAGGAAGGCATCAGGATGGATACCCTCACATTTGACGCTCCCGGCCTTCCCATCTTACTGAGAATAAAACCAGTGGGTGAGGAGAAATTGGAAAAACCAACAAAACCAAGCAAAACCCACCGAAAAAAAACACCCCAAAACATTCCTGTGCAATTTAAAGCTTTTTTTTTTTTCCCTCTCAAAGCAGCAGGTGCATTTCAAACCATAACCGCGCCGACCTCAGGCTTCCCACTGGTGGACGCCAGACCTAACCGAGGCCAGAGGCCGCCCCGCCAGCGAGGGAGGGAAGTGCCTCGCTTGCCTCGCTGTGGCACCCAGATCGGCGGCCACCGGGGACCCGCTGGCACCGGGACAGCCCCTGCTTGTCACCCCGGCCTGGGCACCGCTTTACAAAGCCTTCGGGGGTACCGACAGCCCCGGAAGCGCGCCGGCAAGGCCGTCCCACCCCGCGCAGGCCCGGCCGCTGCGCCCCCAGGCCTGGCCGGGCCTCCCGCCCTATCCCCGCCCGGCCGCGGCCGCACCGCCCCCCGCCAGGGCGGGACCGGGGCCGGGGAGCGCCCGGCCCACACATACCTGCTCCCGGCCGCCGCTCCGCTCTGCTCCGCCCCGCCGGGAACGGGGCGGGTTGGGCCGAGGAGCACCGGGCTCTCCGCCCGCCCTTAAAGCGGCAGCGCCGCGGAGAGTGTGCTGCCGGTACCGGAGCCTTCGTCCCTGAGGTCCCCGCTGGTGCTTGGGGTTGGTTTTCCCCACACCGCAGCGCTTCGGGGCAGCGGCCTGGGCTTGGCCCCCTCTAAATCCGGACCACTGATCAGTGCCATGGGCTTGCTGTGTTCCTGCGTCATTTAAAACACTTCTTTAAAGACTTGTGGCAATGTAAACTGGCTCTGTGTTTTAAAATGTTAATAAAAATCCACACGGAAAAAGGAGTAATTACACATACCCAAATTTGACAGCAGTAAAAATGAGATGGGTTGGGGTTTTCTCCCTTCTTTTCCACATCAGATTGAGGCCACTGTCAAATCTGGTATGGCCTAACCAAGGTTCCCCAACATCTCTGAAACAGCAACAGTGATTGAAAGTACCAGCCACCAGATGACCACCCAGTCAGTGCTCCAGTGCTGGGTCTGTTCCTCAGGCAAGCTGGACCTCTGTGTTTTTCTTCCCCATACTCCATCCATCCATCCATCCATCCATCCATCCCATTAATATTTCTGCTGCTGTAAAGATTTCATTGCTTCTCTCCTCCCAAAACCCTCTCCAGTGTGGATGTGAGGAGGGTGTCTTCTGTTAAAGCACTATTTTGTGGTTGTTACTGAGGAGGGCACAGCTCTGCTGCAAGTAAGCACCTGACAACCTACAATCGGTGTTTCCTCTGAGGCCACAAAGTTTATTTTCACCAGGCAGTGACTGATTTGCTGGTGGCTAGACAAGGAACCAAACCTTCCTGTGTCTCCCCTCTTCCCCAGCTGCTGTCCTCAACAGAGAGATCTTCCCAGACAGGGGCTCGCCTCCCTACCAAGCAGGCCCAGGGCCAGGGCCAGGCCCCTCCAGGGCCAGGACAGGGCTGGAGGTGGTTCTTGGGTTCCCCACTGGCTGGTCTGCTGCTGTGATTCCATGGCTGTCCTTCCTGCAGGGACTGGTTTTGGTCCGTTGTTTAGCTGGCTCCAGCCAAGCGAGGCTGGAGAAATGCCTACAGCTCTCCAACACGACCCACCAGGTCTCTACTTCATCTCCAGTGCCACCTGCCGGGATTTAGGGGATATGAGCAGCTTCTGATAAGAAGAGTGACAAATGTGGCTTTCTCTAGCTTGTCTATGGAGCAAAGTGTCCCAAATTTCACACGCTGCATTTTGAAAAAGGCTCTTGTGCATCGCCTGAGGTGATGATTGCAAGTCCTGCAGCACTTGGAGTGCCAGATTTTTAAAAATAAATCTGGCGATCATACAGCTTGAGCCTGGATTTGCCCAAATCTTTGAGGCTATGAGGCCATCTAGTGATCTGCTGGCTTAGTACAATTAAAATGTGCTGTCAAGGGTGTGAAAGTTGCTTATAAAGCAGGATTTTTTCTTTAAACGTAGGTGATTCTCTGTGTCCCGATAGAAGGTGGCTCCTCCATGCTGGGCTTAAAAGAGGCCAGGATGGAAGTGATGCACTGGGAGGAGGCCAAGATCCAGACAGAAGCTGGTGTGTCCACCTGCCACATGAAGGACCCTGAAGTCCACAGATACGTTAAGCTATGGGGATACTTGCATGCCTTTTATAAAGCAGGACTTATGCTCAATCTTTATAAAAATGATTCTCCAAACTTATATAAAGTTTTGGACCTTTCTGGTTTAGGCTCAGTGTCCTGGTTTCAACTGGGACTGAGGTGGTTTTCTTCCTAGCAGCTGGTACTGCACTGTATTTTGGATTTAGTATGAGATTAACATTGGTAACACACTGAGGTTTTAGTTGTTGCTATGTAGTGCTTATCCTAAGTTAAGGATTTTTCGGTTTCCCATGCTCTGCCAGTGAGCAGGTGCACAAGAAGCTGGGAGGGAGATGGCCAGGATAGCTGACCTGAACTAGCCAAAGGGATGTTCCATATCATAAATACCACACCCATAGGATGTCATGCTCAGTGTATAAACTAGAGGAAGTTGACCAGGAGGTGCCAGTCACTGCTTGGGGACTGGCTGGGCATCGCTCAGTGGTGAGTAATTGTACTGTGCATCATTTGTCCTTCTTGGGCTTTATTTCTCTCTATTTTCCTTTTCATTACAATTATTACTGTTACTACTACTATTATTATATTTCATTTTATTTAAATTATTAAACTATTCTTATCTCAGCCCATGAGCTTTACTTTCCAATTCTTCTCCCCATCCCACCCAATGCAGGGGAGAGCAGAGAAAGGAGTGAGTGGCTGCGTGGTGTTTAGTTGCCAGCTGGAGTTTAACCATGACACTCAGAAAGGACATTGTTTCTCAGAGCCCATGAATTTTCGAAGGCCTTGAGTCTTTCAGCAGCTCTTACTGGTTCTCTCCAAGGAGGGAGACATTGAAAACACTCATAATACCCAAAACTGTACATAAAATGTCCAATTCAGGACACAGGTCTTTGTGCCCTCTTTTGTTCACACCATACTAGGAATAAAGAACTTGGTAATGTAACAGGAAACTCATTATCAACATCAGCTCAGGATGCCATGGAAGAGGTGGTAACACCTTTACACATGCTGACAGGGGATGATACACCTCTACCTTTCACATTTTATTTTATGCCTGAGAAGGTTGTCAGAGAAATCTGTCAGGAAAGCTTTTTCACTTCGATCTTCAGCCTCTTTGATTGGGTATTTTGACAAGTAACTTCTCAGGTCTAGTTTTTCTGAACTCCTGATACATGATATTACTCGGTAGCTGTGAGCCTGGGTGGAGTCACAACTGTCTAATACAGATTGACATCAGGCTGAGGCAGTTTAAAAAAGTGTTTTCTGGCTGCTCTCAGCTTAGGGATTGCATAGGTGAAAAAGGAGGGTTGAAGTCTTGCTTCCCAGTAACACTGGCTGGGATGTTAAAACCAGAAATCCACTCTTTTCTCTTTAACTACAATATTTAGTTATCATTGTATAGACTCATAGCATGACATAAAAAGGCTCTGATACCTATGATGGCTGACATCCCTCTTGTGAAAATCTAGGTTTTAGACTTTCAAGACATGCTTTGTGAGGATTACTTCAGCAAAGAATCAAAGCCTGTCCCCCATGAGAGAAAAAATATTTAATGTCCAAAGGCTTTTTGCTTTAGATGGTAACATCTTGAGAATTTCTGCTGCTCAAATGTATGGTATGCTGTGCAGCCAACTATGGTAACTCTGCTGGAATTTGGTCTGAGGACAAGGACATCTTTGATCACAACATAACATCGATTTAGCATATCATGGAGGAGTGCAACACTTGCAAAATGCAGTTGTAGAGGAGCACACGAGGGACTCCTGTGAGTCCAAGGGAATTAGAGGATTACTGGCTGATAATACAACTGCCCGAGTCTCAGGGGAAATCTTGTTAGAGCCAATTAACAACAAGGAAATGGAACTGCACAAGGACAGAGGGAAGGGGAAGGCAGAGAAGAGCTACCTTCATATTAGCGAGCCAACAACTCATGAACCTTCATAGATACAAAGGTTAAACTCAGAGGAAGGTAAGTCTGTGGTTCAGCAACCAGATGATCACACCAGTTCATTCCTCCTCTTCTATCCTCAATTTCCAGACCTCTTTTTTGCAAGGCCACCTGCCACAGTTTGCTGCAGTGAAAGAACCTTGGTGGAAATTCCCAGAAGGGAAGATGAATGGATTTAAAGTGCTGTTGATTTGTAAAAAGCATCCAGACAACTCAATATCAACAGTCAGGGGTTTTTGCACGAGGATCAATTTGTGGTTGCCCAGAGGCTGTGGAAGCCAGTCATCATCAAAATGTAGCAGGTGCATTAACTAGTAGATAAGGTAAAATTGAAGATGAGAGCTCTGGATAGGTAAGGAAGAGGCAATTCAATTATTCTGTTATGCCCTTAGCTACAGTCCACACCTACTCGTTTCAGAATCACAGTACATCTTTTGCAGTTGAAGAATAGATATCCTAACATAGCAAAAATCACACGTTACCTGTAATGTGTCCCAAAAGCATTAGATGTGTTTTTCACAGAACTACCTTTCCCCACTGACTTACCAGCTGCATTAGGTTAGGAGCAGGAAGGAGCAGTAGCTGGCAGACATGAAGGACATGAAGTATCTTCCAGCAGTGGATACAAGAAGGGGAATCTGCCAAGTGAAGCTTTTTTTCAGAGTGGGGTGGGGTGTTGAAGAGAAACTATTAACCTGACCCGTGTAGATTCAGTCTTTCTCATATTAGAAGTTTCTTCAAGAGCCTTGATGGTAAGACTAAGAAGTTGTAAACTATTATCTCTGAGCTCGTCCTTGATTTTGTCCATGTGCGCAATTAAAGTGTGCTTGGCCTTGGATAGTTGCTTGTGTTTGTGCACAGTCAAACATGGGAGCATTTTTGTGGCGTAGGTGAAGGCTGGAAAGACACAGAGCGTCAGATGATTTGTGCTTCTCTTTGGTGTATTGTTTGGATACTTGTTTTGACTAGAGAGTGTATATTTTCAAGCCTGTTTTTGAACAGTTGAAGTCTCCTTGAAATACTGGGACCTTTCCTCTCATATATCTCTTAAAATAATGACACTTAGGTTCCTAAGTTACAGGCCTCAGTGATGTTTTGTGACAATCAGCTAGCATGAGTGAAACCTCACTGTGGAGGAAAGTTAGAAAGCAGTCAGGCTTGATGAGCATATTTGTAGCTAATTAATATGTCCATCAATGTGTCCTGTAAAAACAAATGTTCTGGTGGTTTTAGCTGTACAGCAAGGAGATTGCAACACAGGCAGCAACTAAGAAGCAGCAGCCACCATGTTGGCACAGCCATTTCTGGTGATACAACTACCTGTATTAGTACACTGAAAGAGGTGATAGAGGAGGATAGTTCACTGTGGGCTTTGTTTGTAGCTGCCTTTGGTCTTCAACAAACTGAACCATCCCTGTTGTACTCTGCTGTTTTGATACTGCTGTGGTTATCTGTAACAGCTTTCTGGATGCTGGTGTCCTATCTTGGGTGGCCAGGGCTCTGGGGTCACAACAGTCTGCAGGAAGCTTTTGGGTATCCCTGAGGCCTGGGACAGATCTGGAGCCAGCCCAAGGTGGGACACAGCTGTAGGAGGAAGAAGGAAGGACTGTGAATAGAGCTAAGCAATGTCTGTGCCTGGTGTCACAGCATTTGTTTGGGATTTCTTCTTGTTTTGGGTTTTCTTCTGTGCTTTCCTGCAAGGCCCTGAGAGAAGAAGAGAATGGAAGCTGAGTGAAAAGGGCAACCAGTGAAAAAGGCTGCTTAGACACTGCAGAGCAGTCTGGTCTCCAAATAGCCTGTAGCTGCCTAAGATTTCCTGAATGAAATAAAGACATTCTCTATGTCCTCATCCCTTCTGACCTTCTATGAGAGGAAAGTCCATCTTGTCTGCCTTCCCCACACAGCTTTGTCCCACATCCCTTCCATGTGTGACATACCAAGGGTGATACACACATCTCATGACTTCAGTGTATTTATAGACCCTAGCTTTTCCAGACTGGCAGGAACAATGTCAAACAACAGAGCTAAGCCAACATTTGGTCTGGAGCATGAGATCACAGCCACAAGTTGGGGCCCTAATGCAAGTGATGTTCCTAAGCTCAATCTCTTTGTTGCCAGGTAGGCTGGATTCACTACTCTGTTGAAACTTATGGATAGCTCCTTCTGTTTTCTCCAGAGAGAGCAATTACTCCAGCTTGCTCCAGAAACAAAGCATGAAGCCCTGGCATGTTTCATCATCTGATATTAAGGATCATGCTAACAGCCATTGGTGCCGGAGATAAGGTAGGCAAATCAAGTTTTCAAGGAGCTGCATCGGTTCACAGCAGTCAGTTGATTTTGTAATTTAAATTTCTTAGTTTCCTGCTGGTGCTCAAAGCCTGGCACCAGCTGAACTCTTCCTTCTGTCTTCCACTTGGTAGTCTGCCAAACATTTGAACTCTTCCAGGGACCTGGGGACAGAGAAAATGATGGAAATCTTAGACAGACAAGACAGGTGGTGCTTGCTCTCTAGAGCTCCTAGAAGAAGGTGTTTGCCAAGGACTTGGTACAATATGCCTCCTCTTTTGGCTGATGTTTGCTATTGCATCTTGGGAGGGTTTCAGGGTCCTCAAGGAACTCAGCTGTGAGTCAGGATCATGTTATTTCAGGATCTCTGCTCTTCACTATTTTACACTAGTACCCAGAGGACATGGAAAACATGTGATACTACATGCAGTGATACCCAGAGGAATGGAAATACAGCTCCCCTGCAGCATCAGCCATCTCCCTCACACGATGAATAGGCTAAAGCTTAAGTTCAATATGACCAAGGACAGAGTAGCTACTGTTTATGCACATGGAGGCATGGGAAAGTTACAAGGGGCTGGAAAACAACTGAGTCTTTGGACATTTTAATAACTTTCAACAGTATCCTACAAAGCATTACTTCCACAGGCTTTCCCATCCATACTTATGCAGCATAATCTCCAAAGAGGTATTTAGCACAGCTCTTCTATAGGATACAGGCAGCTCTGTCACTAGTATCAACAGGCTTCAAATATACACATGACCAGATCCACAGTTGCACTTGATTATCTCAAAGGTCTTTTCCAACCTAAATAATTCTATGATTCTATGGGGTTTTCTTACTTAAACTGACATTAGCCCATATACAATGTCTTTGTGCAGCTCAAGCTTCTCAAAGCTTGGTGTATTGGCAATGTAATTTCTTTCATTGCAGCAAAGGACACAATGCAGCCATGGATGAATGGCTCATTGTGAGCAGACTCACTTCCAGCTGGATCTGTTACCCACAGGGCTGGGCAGGTTGCATGTAGAGCTGCTTGGATGCCTCCTTGTTGCAGCCCCAGGGCTCCTAATAATGAAGGCAGCCTGAGAAACCCCCAGCCTTGCACTGTGTGATCCCACATCTCAGGATTTATCAGCTGAGGTGTCAAGCTTCATGCAAGCAGCTGCATCCAGCTCGAGTGGAAGCAACAGTGTCACTCTGGCCCTGCAGCACAGCTCTTTGGCTGTGGCACTGTGAAATGGTGCTGCAGAAGCCAGGGCAGGAGCATCTGCAGGCAGGCTAGTTCTCAGTCTGAATAAATGGCTCAAGGATAACAGGGCAGACAGGCTCTGTCATCTTCCACACAAGAAAATAAGCACTTCCATGTCAGAAATCAGCCCATCTCAGCTGTATGTGCTGGGTGTCAGGGACTCAAGGGCACTAATAGGTCTTACTGGCCTTGTCCACTCCCTGGGGCTCCTTGCACCCTACCCACAGCCCAGGACTCTATTTCAGCAACCCTGGGGCTGTCAGTCCCTGTCCTGGTGATGTCAGAGCAGGGCTGGTCTCCAGCTACTAACAGCCCAGCCCAGCCCTGCCTGCCCATGGGCCCCACCAAGCCCCCACCGTGGCCATCTGGGGGCTGTATTCCTTGCATCATGCCTCTCACTGGGTCTGGTCCTGGCCCTGGCCCTCACTCATGTGCTGACACCAGAGTCAGAGAAACTGGACACATAGACAGTGCCTGGCACCAAAGACCTCTGCTGCTCTCTTGCCTTCACCCCTGCCTGGTAGTGCTGAGCACCAGGAAGCCAATGGCTTTAATTTATCCCGGAAAATACTTTTTACTGGATTTCCTGACATTTCAGCCTGGAAGGAGATGCTGAACTAGCCCATTGCCACATCAGACAGTGTCAAATGCTCCCGCCCCCAAAGGATATGCTTGATGGGAATGGCAGAAATTGCTCAGCATGGATCCGGGCTTAAATAAGTTGTGGCTATTGGCTTGCAAGGAAGTCACTAAGAAATGTGATCTTCAAGGAGAAGCAAACTGCTTTGATCTCTGTCCTTTTGTTGAGGTGAGCTCAGGGCTGATTTCCAATAAAGCATGAATGCAGTAAGGCAACACAGAAAAGCTGCAATCTAGTTGTCATTAGTAGTAAGTCTTCTAAGCAGCAAGAACTGCAAGGTGATGTGCTGTTATGAGGCATGAAGAGTAAGTGGCAGAGACATATCGCTGAACCTATGGACACCTATGGACTTCTGCTAAAAACATCGGTAGGAAAAATGAAATAGACCCTTTAGTGCTTTCATTAGCAAGATCTGCTTTTAGATTTGTGATGTAATATCACTGCAATGATGTGAAACCCCTATTAGAGCACACAGCAAAGCAGCAGACCTTGCTAAGTAACAAAATTCACAATGCATATTCATTGCAGGAAATACTTTTCATCTGTCCTTGATCTCGTGTTGTATATTGGCCATGAATTCGGTGGATTTGGATTTCTTTAGTGTGCCCCTGGGCTCTCAAGTGTGCTAGGGTGCATTGTAATGTAGATGTGGAGTGTCTGGCACTTCTCACTGAATAAGGCTTCAAAGGGAAGTTGGGAAATTGAAATCAGGGAAGTTGAAATCAAACTCTTAATTACATTTGTACAGAGGCCAAAGGCATTTTAACAAAAGAGCTTACCTGCCGTTCATGGACACATTTTGTCCAGGGTGCATGAAAATATAGGATACTGGTATCAGCAGGCACGGGACTGCCTGGTTTTTGGAAACTGAGATAAAGGAAAACAGTATTTATGACTAGGCTTCAAACAGAACGCTGTTACTCAGGTAGATGTGACAGCTTGAGTGCATCTTCTCCTGGAGATTTCCTGGTGCCAGAGATCAGCTAACTGGGAGCAGAGGCAACTGGCACAGCTGTGCCTGAACCCCTGCCACCACAGACAATATTGATGTGGGCATGTGGTCCAAGCAACTCGCCAGGATCTCCTCCTGCCTTTTTCTTTGCCACAATATGTACTTAGGAAGCTCTACTGTTTCATTTGTTTGTTTGTTTGTTTGTTTAAAAGCCAGATCCCTTTCCTCATGCTTTGTATGGGTAGGTGTGTTTTGTTGCAAGAGTCTTCTGCCTTCTCAGGTGTTTCCCAAGCAGATAGATTGCAAGGTGCTGGGGTCCTGGAGCATTGAAAATAGAGAAATCAGAGTTTAGAGGCAGGGAAACAAACACCTTCAGCAGAGAGCAAAAATAATTTCAAAATTAAGAACAGGTTTGCTGTCCACACTGAGTATCTGTTTCATCTAAGGCCTGAGGGGAAAGGCATCTGCCAGCAGATGATGGCATTGGGATGTGTGGGCTGGAAGGACTCAGCGTCGGGGCTGCTGCCCTCAAAGAGATGCATCTGCCTCTCGGTGCAAAGCCATCAGGACCAGCTTCAGGAACAATAGAGCTTTGTGCCTGGCAGATGTTTGGGCAAAGGAGAAGTGGTATTTGCTTTCTTTTCCTGTGGGCAGTTGACACACAGGGAGAGCACTGACCTGATTTCCAGGAGGCTGGTGCTTCTGGAAGTTAGGCTACAAGCAATTTGGCCAAGTTCACGCATTGTGTGAGTGATGCTGTCAGAGATGGATGGAAATCTCTGTGTGGGTGCTTTAGCTTGGTGGTCGCAGCATAACACCTCCATTAGTGCGTGACATGCTAGTGATTTATCCAAGCAGTGTACTTTGCTGATTAGGTTTTATCTCAGTAGCGTCTGGAACAGTCTGTGCATCTCTTACAACCAAAGGGCAGAAGGCGTACCTCGCTCTGAGCAAAATATGGTCTTTGACCTCAGGGTCTTGGCGCTGAATCATACAAAAGGTAATGGTTGCATATGATCCTTCTCCTGACTTTATGTGGTGGGGGAAGGAAAGCCTGCCTAATCCGTTGCTTGGCAGGAGGAGGTGCAACTCTCAAGCTCAGTATAAAATCACAAGCAGAAGTGGTGTGAAATGGTGAGAGTCACCACAGAAGTCTGCCATTCGGTGTCACTGAACACACAGAGGAAAAGGCAGGGTGGCCAAGGACACAGACCTCCAAAAACTGGGCATGGCAACTGTGAAACTTGCCTGGGAGTTGTTTCTGAGGCGATGTTTAAAGTCCATGTGCCCTATCTGCCTAGGGTGTCATTGCCGCTTCCGCCAAGATCTGGACCCCTGAGAAGGCTGATTCAGGCTATGGGGAGTTTTGAAATAAAGGAGATGAGGACAGTCCTGAAGAGGAGGTGCCTCCTGCTGTGAAGCCTGGCTTGCAGCACAACAACCACGTGAAGGAAGACAGGCATCATAGCTCCATCCTTGCCCATGTTTTAGGATCTGTTTCCTGATGATGGACTGGATGCGCTTACCAAGGAGGCAGACAAAGCTGCACATTTTTTTGTGAAGGAAGCAGCAGGAACATAGGGAAGGGGGAAGGAAAGGAGGAAGAAGGTGCAATTAACTATTAAATCATTTTGTTGCTTCATGAAACCTTTCCCTCAAGGATTCTCTCTGAAAGCAGATAAGAGTAGAATGTGTCTATATGTGTTTGCCATACAAGGGCATGTGTATGATGGAAGTACATAAAATGATAACATGCAATGAGCTACAAAAGGAAATTAGAGGTTTTAAACCTTTGAATTTTAAACCACTGAAGCTTCAGAGGTTCTGTGGCAGAGATGCAGGAAAGTAGTCATCTTTTACTTTTACTACTTTACTTAATTATACAATATGACAGAGGAAAACCATGTGCTTTTATTCAAGCTTAATCTTTATAGATATGAGGCCTGTATAGAAGATGAGCTACTTGCTTTAATAGTATTATAATTTGATTTGATATTAGAATATGTGCCTGCAGTATCTGCTTTCTAAGTAATGATGAACTGCACTGGAGGATACGTTCTTTGCTTTACGCCTTGTGGCTAGTGATCTGGTTTATTTGGTTTTAAACCTGAAGGCAGCTAATACCTGAATCCTTTAAGTAGTCTTCTTGCATAGGCTCAGAGAATTAAAATTGTTTACTTTATGAACCTTGCTATAAAATCTTCTGTTGTTATTTTTCTTCCCACTTCTGCTATATGCTGTTCTCCACTTTGTGCCAGAATGGCTTCTGTTTTGGTCTTACAGTCCATCCTTATCCCATTTCTTTCAGTTGACTATTCAGTTGACTATTAGCTTCTCATGAAGTAGTTTTTAGAAGCATGAACTTCTCCAACTGAAAGTCAACCAAAAGAAGTAAACTGTTCTTCTGAGCATTACAAACCTTTATACTACATCCTAGTTGTTTTCTCTCTCTTCCACTCTACAGGATCTCAAGACCCCATAGATATTAAAGCAAAACAGAAGAGGCTTTCAGTGGGAAATCAATGTGGCTTGGCAGCTGGTGAAAGATCCTCTACAAGCAACTGTCGAGCTGCATGAAGAAGTTGAGCAATCCATCACCAGCAGCATGATTTCCAATTCATTGAGGAACGCTGGAGAAAATAAAAAGTGAAGCAACAGTGTCACAGCAAGGAGAAGGGATGTAACCTTTAAATAGCAGGCTTTTTCTGAAGCATAGGGCCTTGGCTCCTTGCAGAAGTAGGACAAAGAGCTTGATGGGCCTGTAGTCTGATCTTTTATGGCAGATCCTAAGGGCAGAAGGAGCTGACACGCTTGTTAGAGTTTGACCCAGTTTAAACTAACAGGTTCCAAGAAACAAAGTCTTGCTAAGAGGTTAAGGAGAGGGAAAGCTGAAGCAGCTTGATATTGAGAGAAACATTCACTGAAACTGAAGACAGAAGTACCTAAGAACAAATTTGTCAAGCCAAAAACCTTCCCTTGTTGTGTTGCACCACTGGCAATCCAGCTGGTGATGGGACAAAGCTGCTGCCACAGGAGAGCAGATCAAAGCAAAAGGTGTCAGGCAGATCTGGTCTATTCCAGTAAGTTGGTTGTGTTGGTTTGGGTTTTTTTGTGCTCATCTCAGTCTGAAATTCTTAATCCTACCTTATCCCTGTTACTTGGAGGAGTATGTAAGAAGCTCCTAGTGCTCTGACACTGCTTTTTGCTCTGCTGTGCCAGAGAGAAGCCTTATCTCCCCAGGATTATTGTTGATATGCTTTGAATAGGGGACATCCAGCCCACCCACGCCCCTTGTGGAGCTTTAACACCCTTTGTTGGTGAAAGGAAAAAAATACTCGTAATCCCATCCAGTTACCCCTGATCATCCCAGATGTACCTCATGGCACAATCCTATCAGTCACTGCCTCTTCCCAGGCTGTACAAAAGCTTTTCCAGGGCACTTGTCTGATTAGTGAGTACATACAGCAGCTCATGATGCTTTGGGACCTCATCTTTGTTATCCTCTCACTCTTGCAAAAAGCTCCACAGCTCCTTTGTGGATCTGCCTGTGACCACTGTGAAATTTAAGCAATTGATGTTGCAAGTAGAGCAGAATTGTTTGGTCTGTCTCTAAAGCAGGACAGCCCTTCTAGAGAGGCACTGTTGACCGGTGTGGAGGGGGTTTGGATGATGAAAAGAATACCAAAATGACTAGATTATGGAAAACAGTAGTGCAAAAAACCTCACTATGGAGAAAGGGCAATTATAGGCATTGAGGGAACACTTCAGAGCTTTCCTGTGCTGTACATCATAAGAGTGTGCATCAGGTGATGGCATGTGATAGAGGTGTCATTGCACTTTTCTCACACATCTGATGTGGGAAGACTTCATGGCACAGTGGAGAATGGAATGGGTACAAAGTGCTCTTGGGCACTGCAAGCCAACGCAACTCAGCTGACTGCTCTGCAGGCTTGCTCCAGCCAAAGTTCTTGGCCGCCTTTTCCTAGGAGCAGTTGCTTATACCTGGATAGAAGGAGGAAGCAGCTTATGAAAGACATGGTTGTCTTCCTATCCAGTTTGTGCAGACATAAGTGTATCTGGAGAGTGAAAGAAGACAAATGAAAAATTTGGTGTAAATGGGTATCCAGTCCACCTCCTAGAGTGGTGGAGAAAAGTATTACCACCAGGCAGAACCGAAAGTGTCTTTATGTAACTAAAATCTCACAGTAGAGCTCTGAAATTTTTGATTGTAATTCATGTTGTTGTCCAGTGAGCTAACTTTCAACCCTATTTCACTGTTAACATCTCCTAAAAGTTACTGATTCCTTGGGATGAAAGCCAGGATGGAGGTAAAAATGGAGGAGAGTGAAGAGATACCCAAAGGCAGCATGTAATGTCTGATATTAGACCAGCTTGGAGAGAAAGACTGGAACAACTTAGGTGGGTAGGTTTACATGACAAAAATCCAGGCACGGGGACATAACATGAGTCACCAGGGGCCAGACACACTTGGCACAGCCAGGTCTGCTGGCACTGCAAAGCAGCTGAGTGGCCTCATTGGGATGATGTCTCAGTTGTAGAAGAATCACTGCCCCCATGAAATTCCAGCAAGAGTGTCTGCGGGAGCTTGTACATACAGGAGCAGGAGCTCAACCTCACAGCTGTTCCAAGAAAAGTGAGTTTATTAGGTTTTATATCTACAGCCTCATGTGTTTTGCTTTATCTCCTTGTTTAACACTATATGTATTACTAATTTTATTGAGATTGAAGAGTCTCTGCACTAAAATTTTTATTCAAGAAAAAACTACTGTCCTGTACAGAGGACAGCTAAACCAAAGCAATCTACCTGCTGCCCAAGGAAAAAAGGTCAGGACCATTGTGTTAAATTTTGGGTTAATCTTAGAAGCAGTCCTAACTCATACATCCTTTAGAGACACTGATGAAGCTTCTATCTTGGACTGCCTGGAGACACCCATGACATCAGGCCTCCAAAAGAGAAGCCTACAATAAGAGAACAAGATGGTACTTCTCCAGAGTAAAAGCAATCAGAATTGAAGGAGAGTCAGAGCTGATTTGACTCTTATCATCTGACCTAGAGCTGAATAAGTAAATACACACAAGTTAATAAACAAACCAAGCTAAATAAAATAACTGAGCTCTCAGTGCAAAGTCGAGGAAATGACTAGTCTCCTGGCAAATTGCTATGTGAGTCTAGCAAGGTTCAGCTTGGTACACTGAGTGCTGCAACCACCAAAATCAGTGATGGTGATAGAGGAGTCATCTTCTTTCTTCTTGGGTATTGAGGATATAGGGAAGTAAGGAAACTGGTTTAGCTCTTGTCTGCTTCCAGCAGAGCACTACAGGAAGCTGAAAAGCAAAAGGGCATAAAACTTGTTAATTCAAAGGAAAGAAGAGAGAGAGATGCTGATCTAGGTTGCCTCTAGGTAGAAAGGAACAGCTATTTTGTTATCAAAGGCGCTTGTTGTATAAGAACAAATGTAAATTACAGAAAGAAAAAATGTGGCTCACTCTGCTGAGAGGCAGTGAGAGGTCATAAGAGTTCACTGTAAGCAAAGGATGAGACTGTAATTATTACAGACTTCATGGAACAAGAGTGGTAAACAGATAAACACAGAAAGATGAAAGTGCATATTGAATGCTGCAAACAACCTCCTTAAAATATACAGATGGCAGAAGTACCTGACATAATCAGAGATCGCATCAATTTGGAGAAGAAAATCTCAGAACTTCAAAAGAATCCTCTCTGTCCCTTTAAAAGTAGGTGCCACTCCCGAACGGATCTGCCAGTACTTTGGCATGGGGTAATCATAATGGGAGGAGTTTTTTAGCAACGGGGATAAAATAGTGCTGATTTTTTTCCGGGCACGGCAGACGGGTTAGCGAATCTTAAATAAACTGAGAATGAACCAACATCTGAGGGCTTTGCTTTGAAACAGAGCACGTAGCAAGGAAATAATTCTCCATCCTAGCAGCGACCGCGGTACAGCTACCTCAGCTCACGGCGCAGGGATGGAGACCACACAAAAGCCACCCACCAGCCCCCTCCCCCTCCGCCAGCAGCCCCTGACTGGGCTGGGGGGGTGGTTGTTGTGACACTCGGGTCGGGAGAAGAAAAAAGCCCTTTTCCCCAGCGGGATTCCCGTAGGAAACGCTAAGGACAGCCTGGGCGCTCCCTCCCTGCGGAGGGAGCAACACCCCCTTTTTTATTTAAACAAAAGCCGCCCCTGGGTGTCATAACGGGGGGGAGGAAGGAAGCTTTAGTCGCATCTTGTACCAAGGGCTCTCCCACATCCCTCACGCCCAAATCGCCGAGAAGAACCGGCACCACCCGCTAAGGCCCGAGCGGGGAGAAGGAAGGGGACAACGACAGCGGCCGCCCCGGGTTTAAATGCCCCGCNCGCGGCTCCGTGCCGCTTCGCCCATTACTTCGTGCTGTGCGGCATCGATGCGGAGAGCGGGCTGGAGCCCGACGAGCTGGCAGGTGAGCGGCGGCGGCGGTGCCGGGCGCGGAGGCCTCGGCAGCACCCGCACCGCTGCGGTTCGCCGGGCGCTGGGGTTCCGTGGCTTCAAAATGTCTGCGCCCCCCATGAGGAGGGGGAAGAAGGGAGGTTGGGAGGGGGTGACCGAGGCGATAGAATCCGCAGGGAGGGAGCAGCTTGGAAGGATAAAGCATCCGGCGGAGCATCCCCCTGCCTCGGGGCAGCTCCCGCCGGGATGCGCGCTCCCTGCAGGCCGGGCGCCGCCGACCCGCCGCTGGCCCCGGTCCCCGCCGGTGGAAAGGGAACGAAGCCTTCGCCCGCCCTCCGCGGCTGCGGGCAGTGGGGTGCGACTGGCGGGAGAAGGGGACCGAGGGCTGCGGAACTGAAGCGAGCCGGGGGACCGGGCTCTCTGTGGGGGCAAAAGCATTTTCTTCCCTGTTCGCAGTGGAGAGGGTGAGGGGATCTGGGATCTGGGAAGGACTGAATACATTAATGGAATCGCATCTTTAATTGTGCTGCTTTATTCCCATCTTGTGTCTGTCTGAACAGAAGAAATGGTCTCACTGCATCCTTCCTCCCCCCTCCACTCCCAAAAATGTTGCAAAATCAAAATAAAAAATTATTGCTATGTGTAATAGTACTATAATACTATGGATGTAACACATTTTCTAAAATGTTTCTTTTTGGAGGTTCGTGGCTGGATGTGAGCTGATTATGTAGGGAAAAAGCAGAATTTCTTCCTAAGTGTCCCTTTTGCTTACGTAAAAGAAACCTGTTCAAGTCAGGTTTTTACAGATGGGCTGCAAGCTTAATAACGGGGTTTAATGGCATGGAAGCCCAGCATCTCCTCACTGAGTTACAGATGTGAAGGCACCTAAGGGCACACATTTGACCATTCCTGTGCATTCACACTGCAGGCAAATGAGCTGTATGTGACTGGGGTTGCAGGCAGCTGTAGCTGTCACGGTGGGCACCTCAGCCTGGTGATGGTATCCTGGTGAGTTCTCTGCTGCTATTGCATCAGGAAGTACCTTCTGATTGTGTAAGGGAAAGACTTGGTGATCTACATCACTGATCAGTGTACCCTGGTTGAAGTTCATATTTTTGTCACCTGTGAAAGGGGTGGATACACACCTGACCTTGCAAAGAGCTTTATCTTAACGTGGGGTACCTAAATCTTTTCCCTTTACACACTCTAGGATCTCCGAGTTGAAGCATTAGCCAAACATGCTTTAATCTCTTTTTGCTTTTTCACATGTACTAGTGACCACAGTTGTATGTTTTCAGTTTTGCTGCTTTTAGTAGAAAACTCCTGGCTTGTGAGCCACCTACCAGCTGATAATGTACAGGTTTGATTTGCATAATATGACCTATTGAGGTTTCAGCTGCTTAAACTTTGAGTCATCTCTAACTTTTCTCTCTGAAAAAACCCTATTTTTAAAGCAGTGTTGGCTGGCAGACTGTGCCTTCCCTGATGAGAACCCAGACTTTAAAACTTGTCTTTTGCTGGTATTGTCTCTGTTTCCCAGCGAGATGTGCAGGCGTGTTCTTGGGGAATGCTGCTCAAGGACAGCCTGAGTGCGGTGGGTTCATGCAGTGTCCTGGCTTGGCTACAATATCTTTTATGGTCATCCAGTAGGTTTAGCTGAACTGCCTCAGCAATGCTAAACAGATTTCAAACCTAAAGGAAGTCTCCCTCTTTTCAGTAAGACATTTTGGCACATCTAGGGTATGCCCATTTATAAAATATAATGCAACTGAATAAGAGAAATTACCACAAGTAGTTTTTTTGAAAGTAAGTGGGGCTTCTTATTTTATTCCTTCCCCCCAATTAGGAAATAACAAGTTGAAATGTCTTTGTAACTGGTTTAAACTAGGCAAAGTCCATCAGTATGGTTTGAGCCTACAGTAATTTTTGGTAATGCTGATATGGGATACCTAGAAGGGTTGCGATATGATAGAGGAAGAAGCAGAGTAACAGAAACATGACTGGACTTAATATTGCTGCTGAGCAATGTTATATTTTTAGGGACTTGTGACAAGAGCTTTCTGCTATCAGCTGGGAGCTCAGCAGTTGGAAATGTTAGGGAGGAACAGGGAGTGCTGTGAGGCACAAATATAATGCAGCTGTGGGAAAAATTAACTCTGGTTTTAGATGTAGCTGTGGAAACATTTCTGTTAAAGCTCGGGGTGTATTAATGCCACCGCAGGCAGGCAGTAGTGAGATGCCATCTAGAAATCTGTGTTACAGGTTTCAAAAACCGAGTTAGTAGCATTGAATTCATTACTGGAATAGGTGGGGAGAAAGATGCTCGAGGGAACAGAAAGTCTATTGTATCACAGAAAACTCGCGAATGAAAGCTATTTCTTTGTGAAAATGCTATTACAACATTTTGTAGAAAGAAATGATCCTGTTTTTCCAGTATTGACTTATGCAGCTGTGATAGCTTTCCATCTTGCTATCCTTGTGCCTGAAGAGCTTGTTGAGGTAAGTTGCAGTGTCAGTGAAAAGCTGCTGTGACTGAAGCTGCTACACAGATCATCCCCAATTTAGCAAAAAAATAACCAAGAACCTGCTTGTCTCCAAACCTATGAATCCCTTAGCAGCTTGTGTACACAAAGCACCCTGCTCAAGCCAGGTCTGACTGAATGGAGCTGTGCTAGGGCTGAGCAGAGGAGCATGGGAGGAGATGAGAGGAACTCTGCTGCTGCCCCAAAGGCTCTGGGACCTCTCCTGTGGACAGAGAAGCAGAAGTTACAAAATCCTTGAGGGATTTTTAGCTTCCAGATGGGCTTACTGGTGATCAGCTGAGGCACAGACACCTCACCAGCGCACGTGGCTTGCTGAGGAGCTGCTGGGGAGTCAGCTCTGGCATCATCTGGAGCTCCCCAACCTGCAATCTCCCTTTGAAGGGGACAGCCCGCAATCCACTCCTGTGTGAAGGGTTTTCTTGCCTGATGGCTTAAGCCCAAAATCTCTTTTCACACAAACCTTCTGCAGTAAAATACAGACACACAAAAAAGCCCCACACCAAAACCAGTCATCCACTGCATCAGGCATGAAGTGAAATGTTTCAATGATGCTCTTGGAGGCAGGTGGAGAACTACCTTTTTAGTTCTTACTGTAGGGTTGTTAGGTCTGTTTACAAAATGAAATAAAATCAAAGTTTTAAAGTTGTAAAAGGTTTTGACATGCTTTTAGGAAAGAATTACTTGCATTATATATAGTTCTTGTTCCTGTGGATGCTCAGTGCTTGAAATAAATTTGGTAGATGAGAATTTTCCACCATGCAAATGGTTCATTTTGCTTAGATTTTCTTATTTTTTCCCCTTTTGCATGTATGCTATTTTTTGGTACAGATTTTCCTGATTTATTTTTTTTTTTTGAAATTGCTCCACAGCTGGCTTTTCAAATGGATTCATTTTGGGTTTTTAAGTAAATTAATTTTGAAGAGTAAAAAACTATTTGCTTATTGCTCAACTTGATAGTGTTTCTAGGCATGCAGTAAGATAGTGTATGTATTATAATGCTGTCAAAACACTTGTGACACTATCACAAAGCTCTCAGTCAAGGATGGAAGAAAAAAATCTAGGGACTTGAGGGAGGAAAGGAAGCTATCTAAGGATTTCTTGGCACTTAGTAGTTGGAGAGGTCAGAAAAGAAAATCAGAGTATTTGATGTGAAATATCTTGAAAAGCATGAAAATTTCAGTATTGGTTTCTGTGCCCTGTTGAACTCCACTAAAAGAGGATGAAGGGAGCTTTGCTCTCGTGTTCAGGGTTGATGGAAAATACGTTTCAGTTCACTTTCATCTTCATGCGTGCTTCTTTCAGGTAAAGCCATTTGAGACTATCAGCCTTGGGACTGCATGTGCTTAAACAAACTTGATATAGTAAATATTTAACGTTGCCTTAAATGAAAAGATCTAATTGTTCATTAAATTTTCTATTACATATTTTATCATACTATATGAACTCTGGAAGTGTATGTGCAGGGCATGAGATTCTTCTCACTGTAATGACTCACATTTTGCTTTGAGAACATACTGAATTTTGTAATATCTTGTTAGAGTGTTGCAAACTACAATTTAAAAAAATCCAGTATATGTATGGCTCAATAAAAAAGAAAATTAAATATCTTTTATTGGGGAAAAAGTTTAGTGCTCTGGAGGAAAGTAGAGAGAGAACTAGGGATGGGTGTTTTGTTTCAAAGTGGAAGAACTGGTCTGTGCTCCACTGAAGATGCTGATACTGGAGCAGTTTGGAGGGAGAGAGGTTGCAGTGAGCCAGCAGGGGATGGAACCTGAAGGAACATGTTGGATGGTGCTTTCAGCATCTCAGAACATGAATATTGGTAGCGTTATGGTAGCCCTCTTGCTATGTGAAATGAAAAGTTTTATAGCTTTTTTCCACATATAAACTGTAAAATATTACCTCAGGACTATGCTTGTAGTGAGGAGACATTCTAGTTACTGTATCTTGTCTAGCAGCATATTAGCACTGTTTAGTTTTGTCCATTGCATAAAGATTCACTCTCTTACTGTCCTGGTTCAATGTATGCCTCAAACCTGTAGAGACCTTCATTACTCTATTTTTAAGGTAACATTTTATTATTATTATTTTTTCTTTATGACCAGCAAAGCTGAGAGTGCTAACTGGTCATTCTTACTAGAAATGTTGAGTGTCTTGGGGAAAATAAACACTACTTTTATCTCAGAGCTTACCAGATATTGATAATTAATTTCACCCCCATTAAATGTTACTTCAGTTCATAATGTTGAAAACCAAACGGTGCATGTTGCAGTCTGACTAACTGTGCTTCTTATCTATCAGGCTCTTATTTTTAGAAGGCTAAAAGACTTTTTCGCTCTTGTGTATGTTTGGCACCTGTGCACCCACACCTTGCAGAGTCTCCCAACAGCCCATGTGGTTCTCCTATTGTGCTTCCTTCGTGCCAAATCACCCTGCAGTGCCAGAAAACTTGATGGCCTTATTACAGTGATATGACTTCTTGTGTACGTGGCTTTTCTGAAAATAGGTAATTGGAGTTTTTTCCTAGTTTACTGAAAATAGACTGAGAAATTTCCCTTGACCAAGGAATGTCCAAACAGTTGCAGTTCCTGTTCATGACTTAGTTGCTACAAATGACAAATGGGGCTACAAGAGTTTTGCTCTTCATTTTTAAGTACAGTCCAGAGTTGCACAAAGCATTTTTGGAGGGCTTGTCAAGGTTAAGTAACCTGGATGTGGACAAGGGTGGTATGAGTAGAGGGGAAGATGACTTATGCTCTACAACTTAACAAAACTTAACTTGCTCCTTAGAAGCAGCGGTAGTAAACTGCTTAGGATTTCTGGTTGTTATAGGGCTTTTGGGAGGGATGAGACTCAAGCATTTCTCCTGCCCCCCTTAAGAAGCAATGCTCAAGTACACCACTAATTTTCTGACTTAATGGCTGAAATAAGCAAGTCTCATGGATGAGGGATTGGATGGAGTAGCTGCCTCATAGAAGTAATATTGCTTTTTGCAAATTGTCATAATAAACAAGGGAACACTGGGTATACATTTAGGAAACCTGCTTGATAAAAATCTAAGCTGGGTTAATATTTTGTTCATGTGGAAACAAATCTTTTGATCTTATTCAGTATAAGTGAAGTGTTGTTTCTAATTAAAGGGAATATGGAGCTAATCCCTGATTCTGTGCAGCCTCAACTCACTGCTGAAATAGAAATAATGTTTTTGCTCTCTTCTACATCTTTAGAGGTGGTGGCATGGATAGTTGCTGTAATGGTTTCTTCTTAAACATGTATTTCTGTTTTTGCTACTGAGGAAAAATTGAATTTCATTGTAACACCACATTGATTTTTATTTTTTTAAAAATAGATTTCTGAATTATACATTAAAGCCTTAGCTTCTGTAGGAGGATTTCTGCAGCCAAAGGAAACAGTGCTTTCTATAAAGAATTGTCAATATTATTGACATGCATCATCTCCAGTTACAATAACCTTTAATAAAGAGTAACTCTCTTGCTTACTTGGAAAACAGACCATTTATGAAATTGCTAATGGATGTGACTTATTATTATGCCTTAGTAATAGTGCTTTCATTCTCTATATGTCAGAGAGATGCTGGATTTAAATGCTGCCTCAACCATAATGTGACTATTCTGTTGTACATTTGCCTTAATCTAACTTTTTTTATGCTGTATTCCTTTGAAAATAAGTTATCAATTGGGTTGCAAAAACATCATTATTCCTATCAATAGCATTGAGTCACTAATGCTAAACCAAAGAGAATTTCTTGTACTTTTTGCCAGATAAGCTGCTGTTTTAATTTCCACTTAGAAAGACTAAACCCTCTTGCGTTCTCGGAGGCAGTTTTGCTGCCAGTGGCTGTTACAGTAGCACAGAAGAAGGTGTGACCATGTACGTGAGGGGTTTTTTCTATGGAAATCCTAGTAATTGGTCTGTTAATGTTGCCGTAGGTAGCCTTTTTCCTTCACTTAGTGTGAACTGTGGTAGTAATCAAAGTGCTGGCAGGCAGAATGGCTGAGCTGCTGTCCTTTATAAAGAACGACCTAAATCCAACCATAATCTTGTTCCTGTGCATCAGCTTGAAGTCACCGCTGGCCCCATCCTGAGCACTGAAAAGCAAGCATGCATCTATCCTGGAGAGCGTGGCAGTGCTGGATAAGGCCCATTGTGGCTGGGTGTTGGTAGGGAGCGTGAGGAGAGATGGTGATTTTGAGCCTATGTTGAAGGTTAAAGTCCCTGTTGCCAGTGGAGATGCTCCCATGTCGATGTCCACCTCTGCATTGGCCCCTGTGGCACTGGAGGATGGTGGCATCTGGGGGAAGGTGATACTCACCCCTCTGAAAATGGGAGAGCAGAAACCATAAATGTGTCAGAATTGCTCAGGGTAATGCATGACTGTAGCATTGATTTCTCTGCTCAGCTGTTTGCCCATGAAGTCTTTCTGTCCTCCCCAGAGCTGTTTCCCAGGAGCTGTGCCAGCACCCTGACACCCTGCCCACCGCTCTCCTGTGCCAGTGTGGAACTCGCTGTAGGAATACCTCCAAAACGAGCTGCTTCAGGAGAGGCTGAGATGCATGCAAGCCAGCAGGACAAGGGTGCCAGGGCTCTCTAGCCTGTCTTCTTTCACCTCCTTGTCATGGACTAATCAAGTTGTCCTTAATGCCAGCTTGTCCCTGAAACATGCTGGCAAATGTACAGCCCGCAAAGCCTCTGCGTGGGCTGATGCTGGATACGTGGCTGGCATGCTGCTCCCCACTGCAGTTCCTGATCTGTTGCAGTGAGAGTTGGAGTCAAGGAGTAATGTGAATGAAGGAAAAAACCCCAACGATCTAGTAGTGTGTGTGCTTTGATCCAGTTAACACTGTGATGCTTGGCTGGTGCCATTTGAGATAATGTAGGAATACTTCCCACCTATGTGGGAAGAAGATTACATGTAGCTTGTTCAGCCATCTCTTCTGCCTATGCTGTAGCAGTCAAAATATGTGAACCTACTTGAAGTTTGTGATTGTACATAAACTACCATTATTATTATTATTTACCTCTTGACCAGAAAATAGCAAAAAAATAAGATTAGTGGAAAAAGTTACATTGAGGAAAACCAAATTTGGTCAGGAAACAGTAGGCCTTCACTGTGGTATTTTGGTCACATTAGCCATAATCTCAAAAGTAATTAGGGAAGAAATGGTGATGGGTCATCACAATAAAAGACACATACTGGCGAGATGACAAAAGCATGACAGACTGCTGAGGTGTCAGATACTGACATGGCTGAAAGAAGCTTCTGCTACATTACAAGTATGAAAATATAAACAACTCAATTTGTGCTCCTTGCTTGTAGTCATAGTTTTACTCAGCTGTCTGATCATTATGTCGTATCTGAGAGCTTTCTTGTTAGGGTGTCCTGCCTTCACCCTAGGCTTGATGAAGGTACCTGGCTGGAAACATGAAGCCGTGCTCCTGCAAGGTGTGAAATTTTGCTTCTTCCATCTTCCACTTACCGTCCCAATCCATGAAAAATAACATCAAAACATCCAAATAGGTGCTTAAATGGTGAAATGGAAAGAATGTGTGTACATATATATATGTAATATACAGTATATATTATACATATATATAAAGTATATATATTCTGAGTAGAGTTGGTTTGAAGGACTTTACTAGATCTCAGTGACCTGCTTTGAAATGCAGTATAAAAATTAACTCTTAGTATAATATAATATTGGGGGAGGGGTCTGGTTTTGGTGGATCTGTAAAGAAACTATGTTCTCAGTGAAGAACAGCCTTCACAATTTCATACAAAAATGTTAGCAGTTCTTGATTTGTGTTCACAATATTTAAATATGCTAGTCTTGGACATTGAGCTTCTCCCCCCTCTTTGGAGCATGAACTTGTAATTGTGGGACCTAGTAGCAATTTTTTTTTTTTAAAGAAAAACAAGCTTTGTATCAAATGGAGTCAAATTGTGCTTTGAAGCCATGTGAATGGCAGGTTGCACAGCATAGCTAGAAGAATCCTCAGTCCACTCCCCTCTTGATATTCTCTTGTCATGTTAAAGACTAACTTGTGGAAGGGTAAGGGGGCTTAATCTGAAACACCATTCTGTGTAAACAATGACAGGATTAAAAGAAGAAAAGCAAAGCTCAACTGTCATGGGTGTGTAGTGGCTGCTGCTTCTCATGGATGACTGAAAATATACATATAAATTTGCTTTTTCCCCTAGAGACCTATATAAACCTATGCTCATTTCCATGCATAGGTATTTTCATGTACAAACTGTTTGGCATGTGGTGGCATGCAATGTAATGTCATGATACCTGTGCAGTAGCTGTAGCTACAAGGAAAAAGCAAATGTCACCATAGATGTTCCTTGCACGGGACTGCCCACGTCTAAGAGGTGTTTCAAGTCTCTTGTGACTGAAAGACAAGAGGACTGAGCTCTTTGTAATGAAACGGGGAAACCAAGTGCTCACTTAACTCAATGAAATATTGATCAAATGGGCCAAGCAGTTTGTTGTAGACTGACTGACATTTGGGATGCAGCTGGAGCCTTCTGGGGGAGGATGCTGCTTTTACGATCCACGTAGGTATTGCTCACACTGACTTTGAATGTCTGGTGGGTTCTGGAGCCCAGGTTCTCACTGGTCTGGAGACTGTCTGGAGGGTCCAAATCTCTGATTTAGGAGTCTGTTCTCTCCTGTCTTTTTGCCAGGTTTCTGCTGAGATGAATCCAGTCAGATGATGTAAATAACTTCTGCTGGGCCCTCTGGTCTCCCATGAGTTGCTCAGGAAAGAAAATTGAGATTTTTTTTTTTTTAATTCAAACTATGAAGTATTTGAGCAAAGAATGCAATATACAATTGAGTAAATATTTGGCTTTTCATTGTTGAGGGAGGGGAGGATTTGCTGATTAGTTACTCACAATACTATTTTTCCATCAGTATTCCCACTTGGTATTCTTGTTTGGTTTATGCTGCGCAATGCTCTAACATAAATTTCAAATGAAAAACAATTTTATGCTTAAAAACAAAACAACAGCTCTGTTAACATAGACTTTCAGCTGTGATGCTGGCTGGTGTGGGAGAGATGAAGGGCTGTTGCACAGTTTCTAGAATGGAACTTTTTGTAATGTAGATGTTGTGCTTTCTCGCTTTGTTTAGTCTTCCACTATAACAATTTGAAAATGCACAGCACTAAGTATTCAGGGCAGAATTCTCACATTTTATTTAAAACAAACAAAACACCAAAAACCCCTAAAATTTTGTGTAATCCTATGAAGATGAAATGGCTGGTCATAACACAATGCTTAAAAGCTGCCAGGTGCTTTGTAAAATGACTGGTGGTGGGTGTAAACTCTGTAACAGAGCTTTGAAGGGTGCATTCTGCTGTAGGTTTTGCCTTGTAAACACTTCAAGAATGTCAAGGTCAGGAAGAGTGTACTACTGTGCCTCTAATATACTCCTTTTCAGGTTGTCAAACTTTGTCTCTAATGACTGTTGTTATGAATCTATTAAGGGAGAATATTTATCTCTGGAAATCAGGATAACAGCTATTCAGCACGGATGAACTAGGCGTTTAGCCTTTTCCTAAGACGATACTATTCAAGATAGATTTGTCTTACTAGCATTTTCAAATATGTTGACTCTCTCTGACTTTAGTGAATGTGATAGCAGATGTTGTTTGACTCTTAATTTAAGCAGGGATGTGTAGTCTAGTGTTTCTATCTCAAATCAAGGAATGACTAAGAGCTAAAGAATCCCAGTGTAAGGAATGCTATTAAGTAATTTTATTTTTTTTTTCCCCCCTGTATAAATATGAACATCTGCATAGAGTGAGACAGCTGTAGCTGTGATCTGCTGTCGTACTTAGCAAAAGGGGAATAGTGAAGGGAGATGTTAACTTTCACAATAGAATTCTGGTTAATAACTTACTGTTGTTTCTATGCCCATGCCTTTGTTTTCTTTCTTCTTGGAACTGCCCACTGGGTGATGAGTTGGGAGGGGAAAGAAAAAGCCCCGTTGAAAATTGCTCAATCTAACACACTGTGTAAAAAAAGCAACAACAACAAAAAAACCCCCTCTAGCTTAATGTGGACTGAACTTCCCATGAAAATTCTGCCTTAATGAGCTCAGACCCCTCAGTCCTGCTTTGTCCCTGTCAGCAGGTGAGAAAGAGCTGAGGTCCCTGGTGCGGGTGCCCTGGCTGTGACCCAGGGGCTCAGGGCCCCGATTAGTTCAGCTCTTGTGCTTTCGGCGGGAATAAGAATGAGAAAACATCTTGTCTTGGGGCCTGGATGTATTCATGCTCCTTGCCTGCAGGTCTCTGCTAGTGCTGGAAGGGACATGTGTCCAGGAGCTGGGAAGAAAAAGCACAGATTTAGGTCTGTCCCAGAGCTGAGAATTAATTGCTCGGAGCAACTATCGCAGTGGAGCGTCCAAGATACATCATGTTTGATAGTGGTGAAGATCTGAAAACTATTTGCAATTCAAAATCTGTCTTGGGTCCCAGTTATTGGTTAGTATTTCATGAGTACTTTGTGGCAATGACTTCTGACTGTGTCCCAGCGTTGCTCACGGTGCACTGAATAGCTCAAAGGGAAAGCTGACGCTGAGCAGGAGACCATCTGTGTTGTTAATAGTGTAGTGTTATCACACTCAAAACTCAGCTTTTGTGATTGATAATATGATCACACTAGACTTGTTTCCTTTTTTAAAAAAAAAAAAAGTCAAAAAAACACCCCCCCAAAACAATCTGTATTCTTATCTACCAATTTCTAAGGTCAATTTAATTTTGTCAGAGGTGAAATTGAGAAGATATGGGATTTTCTTTGGTGAAGTCCCTGCAGCTAGAGCAGAGATCCTAATTAACCTTCCTATAATACAAAGGCTGGGGGAAAAGCAACAGCTCTTTGTAAAGCAAGAGAGGCCCCTCCACGTGGGTATCCTGGCAGGCTAATTGGCAGACACATAGCTGGGATCCAAGCAGAACGTGTGTTGCCTCCTGCCCGTCCGGTGAGTCCAGGAAGGAGGGAAGATCAGCATGGAACAGTCTTGTGTGAGCAAAAGAAGCTACGGATCATAGAATCATAGAATGGTTTGGGTTGGGAGGGACCTCATTTAGTTCCAATCCTCCTGCCATGGCAGGGACACTTCCCACTAGACCCCATCCAACCTGGCCTTGAAAACCTCCAGGGATGGAGCATCCATAACCCCTCTAGGCAACCTGTTCCAGTGTCTCACCACCCTCATAATGAAGAATTTCCTTCTAATTTTCAATCTAAATCTCCCCTCTTCCAGTTTGAACCTATTATCCCTTGTTCTGACACTACAGGCCTTTGTAAAAAGTCCCTCTCCAGGTTTCTTGCAGGCCCCCTTCAGATACTGGAAGGCTGCAGTAAGGTCTCCACAGAGCCCTCTTCTCCAGGCTGAACAAGCCCAATTCTCTCAGCCTGTCTTTGTAGGAGATGAGAGGACCATGGTTTCTGCCCTAGTATCCTGTCACATAACTCCTAGTGCTCTTCACCCATACCTGTGAAACCATACAGCTGTGTTAATGCCATCTTCCTTAGTCTTTCCTTCTCGATCTCATATGAAGAGTATTTGTTAGGAGAGCAATTCTGGTACAGCTCCTACAATATGATAACAGGAGGTGGGAACAAAGCTACATTTGACAATAGTCATGCAAGAATGGTTGTTTGCTGTGTCCAAGTCCTTCCTCAAGCTCAACGAAAGAATGTAGGAGCTTGGCTGTGTTGGTGCTATTGCATCCAAGAGATAATCTATGGAAAAGCACTTTTTTTTTCAAAATGCACTGAATGCACAAAATTCACAGCAGCAGAATGTGCTGAGAAAGGGAGTTCTCTGCTTTTTTCCTTCTTAATCTTCCCCTTCCCGCATTTAAAAACAAACCAGCTCATCCTCATGCTTTATTGTTTCAAAAAGCTCTTCTGACCTTTCTGGTAATATTGTTAAGGACCAAGAACTGTGTTCTGGTGTATTAAAGTGCTAATGATGCATAAGGAGTCGTAAAACTGCGTTAAGTGCATTAAATTTTGAGTAACTCCAGTAAAAGGCACTGCAAGGGATGGCTAATCACTCTGCATTTGAGTTGTCTTGGAAGTAAATGGCAATGTTCAGCTGAGTCTGTCCACTGAAACAGCCTAGAAAGAGACAGCATTGCGTTGCAGTGCAGTGGGAGGCTGGCAATCCACGCCTGATTAATCTGCTCATACCAAAGTGGCATCACTCTGTGCTTTCAGCAAGCTTGTAATAGATGAGTGCATTAATGAGCCACTGGGTAACTGAGACTACACTTGGGGCTGGAGGGGGGAAATCTCATCCTCACTAACAAGGAGAGTCTGGTCGAAGCAGTGAAGGTTGAGAGCTGCCTTGGTTGCAGTGACCATGAGATGGTGGAGTTCAGGATCTCATGTAACAGCAACAAAATAGCAAGCAGAGTTGCAACCCTGGACTTCAGCAGGGCCAACTTTGACCTCTTCAAACAATTGCTAAGGGAAATCCCATGGGGAAAGCTGCTTGAAGGTAAAGGGGCCCAAGATAGGTGGGTAGCATTCAGGGACTGCTTCTATGAAGCTCAAGATCGGAGCATCCCAACATGTAGAAAGTCAAGGAAAGGAGCCAGGAGACCTGCTTGGTTAAACAGGGAACTGCTGGATAAGCTTAGGTGGAAGAGGAAAGTTTATAGATCTTGGAAGGAGGGGCTGGCGACTTGGGAAGAGTATAAGGCTATTGTCAGGGGGTGTAGGCAGGCAACTAGGAAAGCTAAGGCCTCCTTAGAATTAAACCTGG
>VYZX01031880.1:44900-69494 GCA_013401335.1 Brachypteracias leptosomus
GAGTGGAGCATCTCCCTTATGAGGAACGGCTGAGGGAGCTGGGTCTCTTTAGCTTGCAGAAGAGGAGACTAAGGGGAGACCTCATTAATGTTTATAAATATATAAAGGGGGAGTGTCACGAAGATGGAGCCAGGCTCTTCTCGGTGACAAACAATGATAAGACAAGGGGTAACGGGTACAAACTGGAACACAGGAGGTTCCATTTAAATATGAGAAGAAACTTCTTCTCAGTGAGGGTAACGGGACACTGGAATGGGCTGCCCAGGGAGGTTGTGGAGTCTCCTTCTCTGGAGATATTCAAAACCCGTCTGGACATGTTCCTGTGTAACCTCATCTAGGTGATCCTGCTCCGGCAGGGGGATTGGACTAGATGATCTTTTGAGGTCCCTTCCAATCCCTGACATTCTGTGATTCTGTGATTCTGTGAAATCAGAAAGGATAAACGTTGCTGACTCAGTTTCTCTTTCATATGTTAACTCTACATAATTTTTCGAAGCAGTGTTTAAGTAATTCCATGTTAAAGTGAGCATCACTAACAGCGCCAGAGCTGTTTCGTGGGGGTTTGACCAGCTGGGTGATTTAAGCTTTTTTGTTTCCCTGAACTTTCTCTACCTGAAAAATGTTGCGATCTTCAGATCTAAAGGGTGACTCTTGGTTCATCGCTGCTAGACTATGCTGAGTCTTAGTACGTTAGAGAGAAGTTGGAGCCAAACCTCCTTCAGGTCCGGTCAAGTCATCTGCTGAGCCTCATCTTTTGAGGGGATTCAATTAACTGGTTGGTAAAAGTGTATAGAAGTCTCTGAGGGCTGAGGATAATTTGCAGTCCAGAAAGTCTGGAAATTATTCTAGCCTTAAGAGAAACCACTTCAGGAGGCTACTTAGTTTTCACAGAGTTGATTGTCTTTTATTTTCACTTTCTGAATATGTTTAATAAAAAAAGGGATTGCAGCTAAATTTAAGCAAAGTCTCACATTCAGGACTTAAATTTCTCTTTTCCTTTCTTTCAGTGGCTTACTGATAATTGTCTTGCTAATGCATTTAAATTCCACTCCTTAAAAATGTATTATGTTTTATTTTGTCAGAGGTCATCGGTTTCACAATATTGTATAAAACTGAAACCAAATCCTCCTGCCTGCAGCTGCAGTGTTAAATAGAGCATCATTGTCATGTGGCGAGCATGGCTGTCAAAACACTTTGGGCAGAGTGGGGAACATGAACAGTTCTTCTACATTAAATATTTATAGAAGAAAATGCAAACTCAGAGGGCTGCCAGCAGACAGACATACCGCTTAAATACATTGTTTTATTGGCGAGGGCATGAATCTTTGCGCTGCAGCTTTAGGAAGAATCACAGAATGTTAGGGATTGGAAGGGACCTCGAAAGATCCTTGCTCATGGGCTCAACAGTGGTCTTCTGCACATAAATATATATGAAAAGCAACTGGAAGTTGAAAACTTTGGAAGAAAAACAATAGCTCTATGCAAGTGATTTGCCTGCCAGCTGTCCCTGAAAGGGTCCATTCTCTTTGCCTACTGGTCTTCTGCTTACAACAGTCGTAGCAAAAGCTCAACGCAAGCCCTCTCTTGCATGCTTAGCCTCAAGGGCTGGCACGTCTTTATTTCAGGTCCTCTGGTGCAAACAGGTGGTGAACTACAAGCGGCGAGATACTGAGGAGAAAACCATGTAATTAAATCTGGCACTGTAGTATAATAAATCTCCGTTGTATTCTTTAGCTTTCTAGACGCCTTTCGAGCAATACACAATGGCCATGATTAATGACTATTGTATTGTCTTAAATAATAAGCTTGAGCCTTCAGATAGGTGACATAATTTAACCGTAATGAGCGTCAGCTTCATGTGTTTGATCTCAGTGCTTTGAATTTCAGCGTCGTCGTTGCTGCATCCTTGAGAGATTGTTTAATGCTGAAGAAAACCAGTAAAGGTGGATGGGAGGCAATTTCTATGAGAGTGTGAAGAATCCAACCGATCTGTTGGTCTGAGGATACTGACATTGTTGTTGTATTTCATTTTTAAATTTGTAAGATGAAAGCAATTGAATCTTGTTCATAAACTGGATCCACTGTTACTGAGAGAAATATTCTTTTGGACAAAAGTATTCCTTGCTGGGAGGTGTCTGTTGACAGTACCAGTGAAGGGTTTTTCCTTTTGTGTGTCAAATGCATCAAAAACCCATAGCGGGGAAAAGGCTTTTCGATCCTTTCCACACCATCACCCCATCCGTCACCTCCTCAGCAGGCTTCTCTGTTGTTTCCTCCCTTGTCTGGAGGCAGCAGCTCTTTGATATGAGCTCCTATTTCTTCATATTTCTCTTTCCATTGCCTAGGTTCAGCTGACACGGGAGAAAAGCCCATTTTATTCTCTTCCCTGCAGCTACCTGTGAAGAGCTTTCCCCATCTATGCGCTGTGTATCTGCACAGCACTTCAGCAGAGCTGGGAAGGGAGGGCTGAGAAACTACAAAGCACATCAGACCTAATTATTCAGCTAGCATAAGGGCCTTTCTTTTCTGCCTGGGATATTTACTCTTCACTGTGCGGGTAGTTTGACTGACATAGTGTGCTGACTTCAAAGCCATTGCACAGCTCCACATAAATGCTTCAAACCCAAATCCATCCTCCTCCAGGCAGCCTGGCCCAAACGGGCGGCTCTAATGGCAGGGTTTGGCAGGGCTCTTGAGCAAAGGGTCAGCACAGACTCTCTCCCTTGTTGTTATTTTTGTGGGGATGGGGGGTGGAAGGGATTTAAAATCCCTCACCCTTTCCTATTAAGTCTGACTCATTTTGTCTGGTTTAGCATTGTGGTAGAAAGAAACATAATGGATTTGTTAGGGTCAGTGCTTCACAATGTGACGGTTGACTTTGATGGGCAATAGGGCCTAGTTTGCCACTCCAGACAAAGGATTTGTAGGTCTTGCAAGCTGCCATCTGTTTCTAAAAGCAAGTTTTTGTGGAGAAGGGATGCAGCTTGCATGCTGAAAAAGTTTTTTTTTCTTGAAAACTGCTAAGCTATTGTATTTGAGCTTTTAACTTCAAAACTAAACACAGTTTAATAGCAGGGCTTCCCTTTTGCCCTCCCCCAGGCAAGCTGGACATCCAAATATCATTAGTGATGGCTTGATGTCTTCTAAAATACTTGTGTTTTAGAATACACATACTCATTCCCCAAGTGTGTTCTGTTCTCTCCAGCCCCCACTCAAGCTCCCTGAAATGCAATGTATGACTGCATTCAGGTTGTTTGCATTCATTCTGATATATAGGCATATAATGCACACATTGGAGAAGAAATAATGTTCAGCCCTCATTTGAGTTTTCACTTGTGCTGAAGTTTTGCCCTGTGCTCTTCAAAGCAACAGAATAAACAGTCGATAATGCTCTGCCCCTATAATCCAGACTGGAAAGTCCTACTTTCCTACAGTGATTCCACTGCAGAGTCTGTTAAATAAAATGGCCAGCCAACCTGTAGGGCTTAGACATGCTGACAAGTATGATCTATTTCTGTGCCATGTGTTAACCTGACTGTTAATGGATTGTTTCTATGTATAACTACTAGAGGTAGCACAGAGCTGTGCAATCCAGGTCTGGAGGGCAGGAAAACATCCTGCAGCAGGACTTAGCCAAAAAAAAAAAAAAAAGAGTAAAGCCTCTATAATTTTCTTATTTCCAGCTGGAGACGAACAGGACTGCCAGCACTGATAAAGAGGTCCTGGCTTGCCATCCTGTCCTGGCTGTTTATTTAGCCAGTTGCTCTCCTATTGCAATATGAGGGGGTGTTGATCCCATCCGTCTTAACACTCTTACAGTGCATTTTTCTTTTTCACTAATGGGAGTGACTGGTGTGGCGGCTGTATCCACACCAGGTACACACGTGCATCACTGAATATGGAGCTGGAAGTGCAATGCTCCCCACGTTGTGGGCAAGTGAGTTATGTATGCTGTTGCTGAATGTCACATTAAGACTGTGGTGGCAGCCAAAAGAAACTGGCACCTTCTACTCACTTCCCCCAAGACAGAACAGCCTATGTACTGTGCCAGAAAGGCCTCCGTTGCCATCCCAGGCATCTCGGCACCCTTCTGCAAACCAGTGTTTGCCATTGACACTTTTTCTTTGTTTCTGCCGGTTGCCAACCCCTAGCAGAAAGCTGGCAAGCCACGTGGGCACTTGTACTCTTTTTGCCGGAGCACTGTATTTCTGGTCATTCCTCTAATTAACCTTTTTTCCAAACTCACTCCCAGCCCTGGCAAACAGTGTGATGCTGGGGGCTGGCATGGGAGAGGGGGCTGCTGGCTTTGCCTGCCCTGTCCTGCCCACCACTGGGCAGATAGAAATGAGGCCGTCAGCTGGAGAGCAGCACGACCAGCTCTGCTTCCCTGCCCTGGCTTTCCTCACAGCTCTGCGTCTGAGCCAGCACTGCTGGAGCAAGGAGGGCTTTTCTTCTGCACAGGTAGCTGTGAAGAGAGGAAGATTCTATTTATTTATTTATTAATAAAATGACTGCCTTTGATGTGGTGGCCTGGTTCTGTACCAAGCTTTCTGCCGCAGGAGGTTATAGCTTGCCTCTCTGCCAAGTCTTCCTCCAAAGTCTGTTAATAGCTCCTGCAGAGCGGCCCTTGATGGCCTCTGGAAACCACACCAGTGGTGTGGCTTTGTCTATGTCAATTTTTTCACTTCTTCACAGCCTCCACATTTGTTCCTCAAGGGTGGGAGTCATCTTGAGAGGTGAAGACAGCATCCATATTCCTTGGAGACCCCCATCCTCAAACAGTTCAGGAATTTTTTTGTCAGAGGTGATTCTGCAGCTGGTGTGGAGCACCTGTGCTGAGGGAAGGCTGCTTGCAGCAGAAGTCTCTCTCTCACTTCTGGGGAGCCGAGTTCTTCAAGGTCCAAAAGGTGGCACAACAAGCTTGGAAAACATTCCAGGTAAATACCTGAGGCTTGGAGAATTGGCATTCTTGGTGAATGTTTTTAACTTAAATGAGGGTGTACTCAGCTCTTACATGAAGACCAGAGCTGATACATAGTAGGCAGTCTGATCACAGGCTGCTTCTCCTAGTACTGAGGTGCTCTACTTGGCCATTTGGGGAGTTTAAATGTTTGGCCAAGGAAGGTTTTGTCAGGTCCTGCCATGTAGTCTAGCCATCCCAGGATAGCTGATGCTGGTGGTTTTCTTTGGAGACATGGTGGTTCAGCCATCAAATGTGTGCCTCAGGAGTGAGCCCATCCAGCTTCCTCTAACTCCTTTCAAGCAACAGAAAACTTTGTGTCCCCTTTTAGGTGCAACAATACCATGTTGTTGAGTCCTAACATGTATATGGGACCCTTAGAAATACGCTTGAGAAGCCAAAAATTTTCATTAATTAACTTTAAATTACCAAAGCTGAGGATATCTTGCCTCTTTTCTACAGGGTGACATAACAAGCTTCACAGAAGTGTCTTCATTAGTTTAAGAGAAGCAGATTAAAACTGAAATGGTTTCATTTAAGAAAAAAATTCATAATGGGATGTAGTAATCAATGATGCATCAAGTACTTCTAGGTGTTTGTGCTATTACTATATTTAAAATAAGTGTTGAGTTTAAGAAGCCAACATGCTCTTTATATTCTATTTGTGGTCTTGAGGCTTTTGGCAATATACATATATACTGCTCCTCAGGAGCTATAAAATTTGCTGCAGTGGTAGCTGTACAATCCTCGGTATCTTCTCTTTTTATGTGGTTTTTGTATCTTCTACACCTTTAAAAAAAAGGGGCGGTGGGGTGGGGGAGTGGTGGCAGGGGATAAAATACTTAAGAGTGAGGACAAAAATGGTAGAAACATCATTCGTAGAAATAGCAGCTGATTAGCCGGTTTATCCAAAGAAGCTTTGGCTCTATCAGAGAAGAACTTTTCTACTGTACTTAATTGAATTTGCCAAGCTGGAACAAGCCCTGGCATAGCAGTTTCAACCCCTGCCTTTGCTAGTCAGCAGCATTCAGAGCTGCAGAGAGATGTTGAAAAACGCTGAGCCAATGCTGTGTGAACTGGAGAGTCAGCACTGAAATGCCTTCTTGACCTGGTGGTGGTGGTGGGTCATTTCCTTCTTCTGAGTCAATTTGGGACATTTGGGCATGTGTCCAAGGCACAAAAATGAATTGCTTTCCGCAGGCAGCATAGGTTCCTAAAGCAGGGTTTTTCCTCCTTGAGGAGGTCTGTGCTCTGGAGAATGCATCTGATCTGATCAAGGAGGAAAACAGGTTACTTGGGAGCTGTGAGAGGAAGCCAAGAGTTTTCACATCCCATTACGTAGGAAGCTTGTTTGTGTCTGGAAGAATAAGGATATTGTAGAGGAGTCTAAATCCTGAATTTTAATCCTGATGTGGCATTGGCTGTAGGTTCTGAGGAGCTTTATGTTCTGTCTTTCCTGCAGTCTAATGGAAAAAATGTGTTATTTGTATGGAGTGATGAAAGCGTTGTCTATGAAAGCTGCAGTTATTTACATGTACAGTTGGAGGGTTCTGAACCAGTTCAGTGCTGAGTTGTTTCAGGCTGCCTAATTGGGAAGGGGAGGAGCAGTGTGAAAATGAATGCCTTTCATTTGAGTTCATTTGGAGCCGTGGATATATGTGCTGCTGGTTTTGTTTGATAAACTTGATAAACCTCATTTGCTGTAACAGTGATTTCAATTGGAGGAAGATGAATTGAGGTGGAGAAGGAAATTGGAGGGCAGAGGCTCAAGCCTGAGCAGGAAGGTTGTTTTAATAACCTTGTAAAACGCATGTTGCTTTGTTTCAGGATGAATGCCAACTCTTCAAAGCTTTTAAGGTAAAAAGGCAGGCGCCTCAAGTTCTTCAGGTATATTTGAATATAATATTTGAATGTATCTGAGATGCTTCTGTGAAGCAGCCAAATTTCAACCAACAGAGCATGATAGACTATGTAACTTCCTTGTGAAAACAGGCAGGCTCTGCTGGGTTTGTGTCCTCAGTCCTAGAATGAGAGCTTTCTGTTTGTGCTATCCAAGATACCGATGTGCTGACAAAAAGGAGGAATTTAATGCAGTCAGGGGAAGAGTGATGTAGTTTATCTATGGGCATGGGTGTGCCTCTGTGGGTGTGTGAGATTCCTGCCCTGGATTAAGGGAGATGGTGTGTGCTTCTGTGGCACCCAGAGGAAATGGCTTTAAGTGCAATGCATAGTGTTTGGGGAGCGCAAGAAGAATAGGAGGCAATGAACACAAGTCTCTTTCTAACTTAAGGTTATCTTTTAGGTTTGCTTTTTTTTTGTTTGGTGCATGGCATTAAAATAGTCCAGATACAAAGCTCGAGGTTAAAAAGCACACTGAAACTGGAATAGGGGCAGCTGTTTGAAAAAACAAACTTGCAGAAATTTGTAGAGAAGTCTGTAGCCTAAGAAATAGGCAAAACCAGTAAAAGACCTGATAGTTTTTCCAGGTAATAAAGGAGAAAAGATTATCAAACAGAAGAATGATGAGTTGGTGATGCTGACAGTCAAATAGTTTTACACCACCATCAAAAATCCTTAAAGCAAAAATGCACAGTTTCTGAGAGACTGAGGGTGGTGGTAGCTCTTCTTTCCCCCAGTCAGTGGGGAAGTGTGCTTCTGGGTACAGATGCATTTGCAGATCAAGTTCCTCTTTTCCGTCAGAGCTGAAGGGACCCCAAATAGCCTGGGTTATTAGAAAATGGAGATTTTGCAGTCTCACAACTCTCTGTGACCCTTTCCTCCTTGCTAGATGAGAATTCAACAGAGTTTTCTGATAGTCCTAAATGAGAGATGATGACCTTGATGGCCAACAGGTACAACTTCAAGAAGAATCATGGAAACTTCATGACTTGTGTGTGCTTTCTCTGTGCCAGATATGAGAATTAAATACCTATAATAATCATTTGCATAGGGTATCCAGTCAGTGATCTGAGCAAACAAGCCTACTTCATTTGGTGCCAAGGCTCTTGGAGTTGAAGAACATGCTGTGGCTTCTTTTATTGTACATGACAACTGATTCTAATGCTTGTTCAAAAGCCTCATTATTCTACAAGTCCTATTATTCCAGTGGGAGCGATCCTCTAAATTTCTTCAAACTTTTCACTTAAGTTAATGGAAGTAATTTTGACATTTGGCTCCCTCACTCTGTCCTTCAGTTCACTAACAGAAAGTTGTGGAAATATGACACAAGACATCAATATTTTATTTTGTGTGTGTATGTTCATGATAAGTCACAGTAATGTGCTTAACTTACTTAGGACTCTGAGTATAAAATCCATATTTCAAAATCTATGAGGTAAGAAGTAAAAAAACATTTTGCGGAGTGCTTTTGAAAAATGTTTCTAAGAGGATTTGTTGATAGGTGACATATATAACTATTACCCTATATGTATATGTATTTGTACTACAAGATAAACTAATGTTAAATGTCTGGCAGATCAAATCACAGTATTTTTTTGATGGATGCAGCATTTACATTTTCTTGAGATGTGGCTCTGATGCAGAGTCATTTACCACAAGCTTATCCAGTAGGCTTGGTTTGTGCTGGAAAAGCACAAGTTCAGTTACATCTGCATTCACCAAAATGTTTGGTGGTTTTAGATGTGACCAATGACTGACAGCTGTCTTTTTTTTTTCTTTCTTCTTGAAGGTAGCGGGCTGTGTGTCATCAGCTGAGGTGGTGCTTTTCAGGGCTGCCTGGTCTTTGTCCCTACAGTGTGGATACCACATAGTTTTGTGAGATGATGGGTGGCTTCTGACCTAGGCTGCAAAAGTTAACCTGCTGTCAGGGCTGTGAGTGAGGACTGAGTGAGCCATTTTGGTGCGGTGGTGATGGTTACTGCAGCACTGGCAGAGCAGTGACTGGAGCAAGAGGAGAGTTGCAACTGTTCATGACAATTTTTTAGGGAGATGCATGACTTGGTAAGGAATGGACTACCTGGTGACACTTCACTGTGCAAAAAGACTGAGTTTAAGTATGATGCTACAAAATCTTGTGGATGGGAGCATGGGACAGATTCTGATGGTTTTCAAAGATTTAAGCCCATTCCTGATATCTAAAATGTTTTCCTTCAAAAACAATTTTCAAAACACATTTTCTTATTCTTTGATCTTTGACTCTTGTATTGGAGTATTAACAAAAAAGAGGGTGTTATCTGAGGGCCTGTAAGCTCTTTCTGTAAGGGGGATTGTGGTGGAAGAGGCCTCAGAGGACCTGACCTGAGAGCAGCAGATACCCTTCAGAAGAGTTCTTTGCTCTGCAAGCTTCATCTTTCTTCATGTTACTTAGCCTGTCTAGCAAGAGAAAGATCGTAGAACTATTCTCTTTGCCTTCTGTCTTACCTTTCTGCATCTCCAAAGAAAAGTGGTTTTCTTTTTGACACATACCAATTTAATGTAAGATGAGTAATCATAGTTGTTGCTATATGTTGTATCACTGGGTTAAATTTAGTTGGAAGGCTGAATTAAGAACTAGGTTGTCTCATCCAGGCAATCCCACATGTCAATTCAATAGCTTGAGCTGTAAATGCCGTTCTGTACTGTGTATCGATGTCTGCCTAGATCGCCAAAGGGTCAACCTAGTGCCAAAGAAAATTCAGAGTGCTTCCTATTGGCCAGTAATGGTAGATAAATCATATATGGCAACTCCTGGCCTAGTCAGATGGTACTGCTCATCTTGTCTAATAGCTGGTATATGCTGTTGCTATGGGTTATGATTCATCAGCAGTGTTATAAAATAACTCTCCTTAAGGGGGCATATGCCTTCATGGTTACCCTTTGGAAAGTTTTGTATATACACTGAAGTAGTAGGGAGCTTGTGTGAGCGCACATGCATCCTTCTGCTGAGCCCAGTGTGCTGTGATGGGCAGACATGGGCAATGGCCGGACAACTTTTCGTCCTATATTGATATCTAAGGGAATTTTTGTTTTGCTGTCTCCTGTGCACCCAGAGTTCTTCTCTTCATGAGCATCCCCAGGCTGTGAAATAATTTCAGGTGATGCCTGTATAACTTTGTTCAGTTTGTTTGATGGATGGGATTTATCCTCATCATTGCATTGTAATTCTATTGCAACTTTTAACCTTACTTTGGAAAGTAGTTTAGTTCAGGATGGGGGAGAACTCATGGCTTGAGACATGAAGATATTCTTGGAAATGAGAGAGAGGAGGATGTAGCTATTTGGGTTGCTTCCTTGAGGCTGCCAGATTGGCTTTCTGAAGACTGTGCTGGTGCAGGCAGATTTGGCATTTTTGAAGAATATGCGTACTGCTCTTTTCCGCAACATTAGGAAACTGTTCCAGGAAGATGCTGGGCCTCTGTAGTAGTCTAAGAAGTTGCAGCAGCCACACATGCATTGCTCCTGAAAGGAGCAAAACCCTGTTGTTTTGGAACCTGTATCAAATGGTACAGTAGCCTCTCAATGCATGATTACTCATGCTTAATAGGCCATGGTCCTTCATAACAGGGGCAAGAATATGAAGAAATAAAATATTAAGCAGATTGAAGTTCAGTGCGTTAATCAAAACTGTCCTGCTATTCAACACAAAACCAGTTGAAACAAAGTAATGGACTCATCAATATGGTTTTCATTTGTTTGCAAATGATTCCATCAATACTTTGCTCTTTGATGTATTTATTTTATCCAGTTCATTTGTTATGTAGCTATTATTTCCCACCAGACAGTCTCAGCCCTTCTTAGGAGGCAATTTATTCTGGCAAGACTCAGTTCATCAGCATGTTTGCTCACTGCAGGTCTACCAATGAAGTGTACAGGCAGTTGTTTTGGCTTGTCTGTAGAAAATTCCTGGAAAAGCCACCAGAGTCCGTCTAGGAAGAGCAAAATATAGCTTCTAGGTCCCATTTTAGTTTGTGTTTTTATGTTGTGGTTGGCTGAAGGTTGAGGAGATCTGCACCTTAAGCACCTGGCAAGCAGTGGCACAGGCTGACAGAAGAGGTTTGGGGGTGCTCACGTCCAGACTCCTGTGCTCAGGCTGAATGCTTTTCCCTGACATTCCTTCTCCCCTCTCCTTTCTAGGCACTATCCCCGAGGTGTCCCTCCAGAGGAGTAGTGATACGAAAACCTTGTCTTCTGATGAATTGATGCACAGTGTCTGTGGGGTGAAGGAGAAAGTCCTCTTGCTAAAACTCTCCTCACAAAGGGGATGCTAAGTACTTTGGCTGTTTAAGAAAAGCTTGAGGTCCAAGCCTACAACAAATCTTCTGTGAGGGAGAATCTTTTTGAAAGCTTTTGATCGTACTACAAGGCCAGTAGCGGCTCTAAGAGACTGTGTGAAGGAGTGCATTCTCCTAGGGTGGAACACAGGTCACTGCTTTACTTTGACTTGGAGAACTGCAGCACCTAGCTAAATAAAAATCTTTTGCAGGCTGCATAAACTATTTGGTACAGCATGGCACAAGGTAATGCAGTACTTTGTGAAATATTAACGTAGAACTTAAAATCTTGCTTTAAAAACTTGTTAAACTTTAAGTACAACAAGCATGGTTTAGACACCTCATTAAAATGTTAGAACTTGATGTCCAATGTGTGAGTTCAAGCGGGATAAAGATTATCCTGAAATATGCATGCAAACAGGGTTTCCTCTCCCCTTCTCCTTCAGAACAGTAGGGAGAAACCATCAGAAAGTGAAGTATGACATTAGCAGTGCCAGTTACAGGTATCAGTATGGATTTAAGTCACTAGGTTTTATCCATAAAACAGCTTGCCCCAGGAAGTAAAAAGCAATTGTTTATCACCTTCTCCTTAATGAGGCCCATAAATCTCTCTGACCCAATGAAAGCTGCAGAGCACAAGAGGAACTTTGATTCTGTAATGTAGTTATAAGGTTCAGTGTGAGATTGAGGAAGTCCCTATCCACACTCCCAGGATTTGTCCCTGTATTTTATCCAGCTGAGGACTGGTATTTCACTGGACAACATTAAGCTTGTCCCAGTCAAATGAGTGGTATCACCAGGGAACTATGGAGTTACAGTCACCTTAAAGGTCTTGTCTGTGGTCATTCTACAAGCTTCTTGGCTCAGCCAGGCATGACGTTTTTTCCTTTACTAAAGTGTTGCCAATGACATGGCACCATCTGAAGTAATGCATCATCATTACTGTAGGCTCTGAAGGGCTGTCTGTAGTGGTTGACTTGGCAATGCTTTCGAGCACCCCATTTGTAGCTAGATGGTCTATGTCTTTGATACAGAGAACTTGGGCACTGTTGCAGACATGTCTAATAGGGCCTTTTGTTCTTGGTTGCAGCGGTTATGGTTCTGTGGTTCTATAAATATGGTAGCTCTCTTCATTTGATCCTTTATTTAAAAATAACAAATGCATTAAAAAAAAAATAAAATTCCCTAGCTCATTGCAGGGATGACTATTCCAAAGTAGTGAAGAGCCTCAGGCTTTTCAGGTACAAGCTTCTCTCACTGCAGTAGTTGCCTTGGTGTAAACTATAAATGCAGTCATGTCAAATAGCAGCGTGTTGGACTGTGTTGCAGTAGTGTGTGTGGGAGAGGGTGAGAGGGAATGCAGAAATGAGCAATATCCTCCTAAGAGAAAGTCACTGGCTACACATTTGGAAAACCCCATGACTACACCTTCGTAAGCCACCTTTTGGTAAGGTAGCTATTGGAACCTTCTTTCAACGTAAGGTAACTAAATATTTTTCATCATCCTACATTTCAGGTTGGTTTTCATGTATTTCATTCTTTGCTTCCTTTCTTCCATGTCCTAACAGTTTTCTATTGCAAGTTTGGAATCTCAAATGGTAGAGAGAATGTCTGGGTTTTATTGTCATTTCTTGAATCGGTGCACTTTAAAATCTTTCTTCTGTTAAATAAAAAATTTCCACTATTCAGAAATTTAAAATGTCTTCTGCCTGTGAAACCAATTTCACTGAATGGTTTAAAGCTGGTGCTGTTTGCTTCCTTTTCTCCATATCCTCCCCATTCTCCAGGTGTCTTTTTAACAGAAGGGGCTGAAACCATCTCAAAGGCATCACTAGCCTACCATGCAATTCACTGAAGCTTGTGGAGACTTTTATATCATAATTAACTTGCAAATGTTTAACATGAAAATTTTATGTGTGAATCTGAATGTAGTGTCATTTATCATCTGTAAATAAAACAAGGACCGGGCTTTGCAATAATAATGAGACTTGTTTAGCAAAAAAAAACCTAAGGAATATCTGAAACAGAGATGTCTGAGATTCTGTTGTGGCACTTGTAGCAAAGTAAATTTACTCAGCTGCACAGGTGCTTAGAACAAGAAGGACACAGGAAATAGAAAACTTTGATTTCTCTCTTAAAAGAATTCCAAAATTAGCTACAAGAACAGCTTGTGATGCCTATTTCCAGCCAGTAAAAACCTTCTTGGTAGACCACCTGTAGTTTCCTCCTGACAGCAGTCCAGCAGTAAAGGCTGCTGCTTCAGGGTTACACATGAAGTAGCTTGAAGTGACACGAGCCATTTTATTTGATTTCTCTAATGCTACAAAGATCATGATTCTGAAGCTTTGATGGCAGCTCTGAGGCAATTAGAGGTGACCAACATTATACAGCGTATAAAAAGTGCTGGAGTTTTTCCACTTTACTTTCCACATCAGCTGTACTTCTACAGGGATCTGTGAGGTCCCAAGCACTCCTGAAAATCTGATTGATTACTAGAGGCAAAGCAGGTAGTGGCCTATGGGGACAAAGCCTGAGCATTAGTTTAAAAGTAAATGTGTGTAAGACAGACCAGAGAATGTGTTTGAGCAGTAGAAATAGAAAATCATAAACAGGCCAGTGAAATGGCAATGACTAAGGTTCTAAGAAATAGAATGTGAATGTGTCTGACCCTTGCTAAGTACTTGACAAGTTATGCTAAGGCAGCTTGGAGGACAGAATATTCCTCTCTTACTGCCTTCTCCCCAGCCAGAGCTTGTGGAGCAGGGACATGGATGAGAAATTAAGCAGATTATTGCAACTAAATCCTGTTCCCTAAAATGTATGTAGATGGTTACAAAAGCTTCATTTTGTATTCTGCTTCATCTCTGATGTGGCCTCGCAGAAACTCCTTAATTTTGTAACTGCTTGAAATATTTCAACACTCTTCCTGAATTAAGGCAGCAAATTGTACAGATAAAAACTGAAAGATTATTTAATTTTTCTTTAGATTGTGGACATAATAATTGCTTAAAAGTTATCATATTCACTAATTTATAAAAAGGGGATGTTATACTTTCCCATTATGTACAGGCCTGTCCCTCGTAATGAATGCCACATGAACATATCTCCATCTTTTTTTGTCCAGTTTAGTACAGTGTTTTAAATTGCTATACTGAGTAAATGAACATGTCCCCAAATATGCTTTCAGATGTGTCGTATTGCTAATGTTTGAAAAGTAACAGATGTCTTAGAGTAGCAGCTATCTTAATGTTCTTTAGGAGAAAGGTATAAGTCCATAGGTACAAGGTGCCTAGGTACTCCTTTTTGGTCTATAATTTTTTATTTCACTTGCTCTTGAGTGCTTCCTTTGATATCCCTAGACTACTTGGACTACGTATTTCGTAGGCTTTGTTCCTGTAACTGGATTTTTTTTAAGATAGCTGACTTGTGTTTGTTTATATTTCTTGAAAGAAAGATGATGAGCCCAACCTGAGTCATTTTATACTTTGAAGGATTAAGTAAAATTTGGGATATTAAATTTACTGTTTTGGGTGATGTTGCAGTGAAGTTGTCTTATTACTGAGGACTGTCACTATTCATCCAGTCGTCTTGCTTGTGGTCTGTTCAAAAAAAAGACAGCTACAGGAAACATATGGTTTCAGTTTTAGTGGCACAGTGTGTTAAGCAAGTCACAATTTGTGTTCTTAACCTGTTTATTGAGCCCGATTTTTAGTAACCTCTGTCAGTAGTGTTTGTTTGTTCTAGGGAGGCTTGTGTCAGGCTTCCCCTTGCCAATTTATTGGCGGGGCACGGCGTCTGTTTACAACACAGATGTCTGTCTCCTGCAATACAGTCATACAGTTCCCATTCAAACTGAGCTTTTCTTTTTTAGAGCTGTTTGAATGTTTTTAATATTCAAACCCACTGCAGTCTCATAACTTAACTTACCATCTGAAGTGAAGGCTTTTAAATGAGACTCTTCACTGCTGTTCCTATGGTTACACTGGAACAGAAACCTGCTAAGTAGGAGCCAGAAGGGCACAGAAAATCTTCTAGTAACAGTTGCTATCATTATTGCAACTTTACAATTTCCAATTTATTCTTTCATTTTCTTCGCAATATTTTCTTTTTAAGTGGAAGTGTATCTTTCTGAGGGTTAGTGGCTGCTACGGTTGGAAAGCAGTAGCTAGAAGACGATGGAACCAACCTCCCAGAAACAGGTTTTTGTTCTGCCGGCAAATGGATTTATTTCCTCTTCCCCCCCTCCCCCATCAGAGTTAAATTAAATTGCAAAGAGCTTTTTATGTGCAATTCTAAGAGATAGTTCCTGCATTAGCTGTAGGCGACTTACATGCAAACTACAAACCAGCATCAACATACGCCTTCCTATCAGATGGTGGGAGTAATAAGTGGTATGTTAACTGCTATTGTGGGGAAATAATACATATTTAAAGCAAACAACCAGCAGTTCTTTCAGCGCTGGAACAAACGGTCTCCTGTGGATTTGCCTTGTGCATGATTGATTTTTAACGTCTGAGAATGAACACGAGCCTTTCCTCGCAGCTGGGGCATTTTGTGGTGTTTCCCTCACGTCGTGTCTCTGGGGAGAAAGCCCACACAGCAGCGCTGGTATAAGCTGTGGTGTCCTCCCCCCTCTCTCATCCCCACTTGATGTCCACCTTTGGATTGCAGTAGAGGTGTCTCCCCACTTACCCAGTTTTGTCATCTACAGTGGGTCACGACTGAATTCTCTGGGTGCACATTGCTTGGGCTTACTTGAGAGGCATGTGGGAGCTTAGGGCTCTGTGCTGCTCTTTTGTGGAGGTTGGACAGGACACAGCAGGGCCCAAGTGGCTACTGGAGGGGTGCAAGGGAGAAGACAGCTTGGCAGTAAGCAGTGGGACTGCCCTGTGTCCCTTATGACCCTCCCCACCTTAGTGAGAAGCTGGGACAGTCCCTCTTCACCTCTCTAGGGTGGTGCCAAGCGGGCATCTGGCTGTTCCTGCAGCACCTGCCCACTTTGGGTCTGCCTTGAGCTGCCTCCGTCAGGGAGCCCCTTTCTTTGCCTCACTTTGCTAGGGCAGCAGATTGAGATGTCACTTCTGCTAATTCACTAATGCTGGTGAATGCAGTTTCCACTGGAGAGCAGGGTGAACGTCAGCTGTGGGAAGGCATATTGTCTGCTTGGGAACTGACCTCTTGGAGCTTGTTCTGGTTCCTGTTTAAAAGCGTCCTTGTGAAAACATCTTCAAGCCCTGTGTCACAAGAGCAGACTGAAGTCGGCTTTTGTACTGCAGAAAGCCCGGGGTAATTAGACATCTGTATAAATAACACCTGGGGACACATTAGAACAGAAGAATGTTTATTCTAGCCGCTCTGGATATGTGACTTTGCCTTCCTTTTTAGATTATAGTAAAGAAGATCATTGGATAGAAGATGATCATAAAAGAGGAGCAAAGAAAATTAGACCATAATCAAATAACGCAAGCTTTCTTTCTCTTTTATAATGCTGTTTGTGACCCAGGTCATGTGTGATTTGTAAGAGTTGTCAAAAAAACAAAGAAAAAATAAAAAAATATGGAGTTGTAACAGAGATGGTTTGGGAGAGACTGAAGGGAAAGTGGTAGGACTACAAATTGTGAATTAGGGATCTGCTTCCTGCTCTGAATACTTTCAAGCTGGGTTACATAGCATGGTGCCTACTGGAGCAGTCCTCACTTGTATCTCAGTCCTAAAGCATCAAGAATATCTGGGGCCAGTGGGGGTAGACATAGCAACAAGCCGTTGGGGCACTGGGAGGGAAAGCAGCAGGGCAACAGACTGTATCAGTATATATACACCTGTTTTTCCATCACACTTTGTGATAAACTAATTGCTTTTGGTAGTGGACTCTGCCCTTTGAGTCAGCAGACCTGTGGATGTTACCTGGCACTGAGGCTGGGGCTCCCTGGGGGTTGGGATGTTCTCAGCCACTGTCATGCTGCTGCCAGGGAGCCAGCCTGGCTCTGTTCTGCCCTGCACAGCCACCTCCTCAGCCCAGCACTGTTTTCTTTAGAACATCCAGAGGATAGAGGATTTAGCATAGTGATGGTCCTCCAGTGCCCTCATTTCTGGGTTAGCCACCCTGAAGAAAGGGAGTATCTTGTGTCCATCATTTGGCCTGAAATGTTCTCTATTGTGAGGTAAACATAAAGGGCTTAAATTTTTTCTTTATTAAATAAATCACAATATTGAAATGTGGAGAACACAGTTGTAAAGTTGAGAAAAACAGGTGAACAGGCATGAGAGGAAGACTAGAGCTATCATTTCTTGGACTACCTTCTGCCAGCCAAACAGCTGGCTGTCCCTCCCTGCTTTGGAGATCATCATAACCCCACCAAGAACCAGCCAGGACTGGTACTAAGCCTTATGTTCTAAAGGGCCGATGGCAAATCACTAGAGCTTTCCATATGAACTTTATAAAAGGCGGGGGGGGAAGGGGGGACGGACGGATGGGACATAACTGTGATCAATGTACCTTGCATGCTATGAAGTTCTGCTTGAAACCAGCAATGATGGTAGTTGGTCACTTGGGCTGAGGGGCAGTTTGAAAGTAACTTGTGCAGCTTAGTCATATGGAATAGTGTATCAAAGTGATTCACAGAAACTCATTTGAGTGCCTGTTCTCTGAGGGATGATGGAATGACAAACACACTGTTTGTCCTGTGCTGGATCTGAGGCTTCTGCTAAGCTTCACCTGTAGTAATATTTTAGCAGAGATGAATTTCCAGCACTGGTGCAGTAAGTAACTCTGCCACGGTAAATTTACTGACCCATTTAGTGAGGGTTGCTGTCTGCTAAGAGGTTGGCCTTCCCCCCTAGTCTGCTACTTTCAGGTGAGTGAAATTATCGTTCCAGAAGTTAGTGTTTTATCAGTGTTCATCTTGAGATGCTTAAAATATTCTTTAGTCTTTGGTACAGTTAACTTCATGTAAACACAGTAAGTCTTAGAGGTAAAATGGGGAACTTCAAAAAAGCTGTTAGCTGCATGAATAAACTCTGAATTTAAAATTAGTAACACTTCAGTCTTGTCAATATATAGACATATAAAAGTTCACTTTGTACTTTCCCCTCCCATTCTGTGTCCATTTTTGTCTTTTAACAGGGTTTCTTTCTTTTTTTTTCCTTCTTTTCTCAGTGTTATCAGTAAGACTGCATTCTTCTTTTCCCTGTGTGTAAAAGCTGTCTATTGAACAGTGGATTAGGGAAAGGTGTTTAGATCGTGACCTGAGGCTGGTTTCTGCATGGCCAGGCCTTTCTGTTCTGAGTTCCCCAAGCAGCTTTAAGTGCAAAGTTTCTTTGGTCTACCTCTAGACACTGAGAACTACTGAGAAATACAATTTCTTCTGTTTTCCTACTGGGCAATTTTTAAGTTTAAAATGGGCCATCAAAGAGTTTAGTGAAATCCCTTCTTTTGGATGGGAGTTGCTTTTGGCAATGATGAGGTAGCAACTAATAGCTCTGGGAATCTCACTGTGATATTGAGAACCCAACTCTACCCTGTGAAGGGTTACATGCCACCTTCTTCTGCAGGTACAGAGGTAATTGGAAGATACTATTTATTGCCAGAGATAGCTGTCAGAGGTCTTCAGGTGTGTGCTTTATTTGTTCTTAATGAACAAGGTGCTACCTTTTTAGTCAGGGTGCTACAGTTGCCCTTGAACCTGGGTGCCGTACCTGAGTGAAGAGGAGGGGCATCTTTTCTAAAATGAGTAGAATGTAAGAAAATAGATTGATTAAGCTTTATGGGTTTACTCATTTATGGTTAGTATATGTGAAGCAGAAGTTCTGGAGCCACTAATAAACTTACAATGATGCATTTCCTTTTTGCTCTTTCAAAGACACAATTTCCTTTCCCCTACTTCAGCCCTCCTTCTGGTGGTCTTGAACAAAATGAGCTGAAGAGATGAATTTTTGATTCCCTTGCTCTTTCTGCTGTTCAAAAACATATGGGACCCAAAACCTACTAACAGGAAAAAAGTGTTTGGGGGTTTTTTAAATGGACTTTATAATTAAGATGGCATATTGCTCTTTTGGAGTGTTGTAGGTGACACATAAAGTAAACCTAAAATAAGGAATATCTTTCTTTAGATGCTTTTAATTGCTGGGATCTCCCTTGTTGGCTAGGCACATTACTTGTGAGATACCACCTGGAGCCTTCCCCATAGCTGTCTGAGTTCCAGTCCCTGCTCTCAGTTATATTAGGGCTGGTTAGGAGGATCCCCATGCATGTGAAGCTGGACAAGGAGAAGACCCCAGGAGTGTTCATGCACTGACTGAAAATCCAGACCACTGGCTTATGTTTAAGATCCTTCTTACATGTTTCCTTCCAATGTATAAATGATGCACTTTTTTGTGCAGTTAGTGATTTTCAGTTGATGTCACCTCTTCTGGGAGGTGGGAGAGGGAAATTTAGACCCAGTCTCTCCCCAGTCCAGCAAGCCAAAACCCTCAAATTGAACAAACTTTTTCATCCTGAAGGAAAATCTTCAAACTCTTATGCTGTGTTAAAGCAGATCTTTACTATTCCCTTAGATAAAAACTATAGCTGCATTTTGTGAGGATACTATGCTGGTAAAACACTTGAAGCTTGCTTGCTGGATCAGGCCATGCAGGGACTGGAAGCCATGCAAAGTGGTACCTGAACTGTAGCTGATGTGGGCAGGATCTTTGTTTCTGGTGGCTGAGGGAGGTAACATGGTAAGAAGGAGCATCCTGCAGAGCTGGAGATACCCAAGGAATTTTCAGGCCAAGCAGGAGTTACTTAACAAATTAATAAGTCCCCAACCAGTGAGCAGCCAACCCTGCAAGTGCCAAAAGCCAGGCTTTTCCTATATATAGAAGGAAAATCCTGTGGTGCTGTATCCACTTTTGGATGTGGGTTTAAAGTTTTTTTCAAAGACCAGAGAGCACAGCAGTGTTACTTTTCCATTAAATCCATTTTGTAAGAGCCTGAGTAATACCAGCCTTGCTGATGACAAGTTTATGAAAGCAGTTCACGTGCAAGTGTTGCCTCTGTGCATGTGCTGCCTCTGGGAAGGTGATGGATTCTGTAATTCATGTCAAGGGATCTGTGCATCATTCTGCGAACAGAGGTGATGTTTTAGATGCAATCAATAGATCACTCCTGAGCAGGGAACCTTTCAAACAGGATACTCTCTCTGCATTTTAAAAACAAACATCATAGCTAATACTGGTATACAGGTACTTACTCACAGCATGCTGATAAAGACATCTTAATTTAGAAACTTTCATAGCTTTGTAGATGCTCTTTAAAGCATCTCTGAAGTTGTATCTTTTACATGTGGAGAGCCAGGCCACAGCAGCACAAGGTGCTTCCCAAGGAGGGGAGCAAGGAAGTGTGTGCTTAACTGATGATGAAAATTTCACTTCAGGCTGCATCAATAAACAAAAAGCATACCTTTAACCTCTTGCTATTCAGGCAGCTTCTGCAGCTACATATAATGCAGTTTTAGCCAAATTAGAGAACAGGTAAATGAGAAAGATAAAAGCACCTCATAAAATTGGTTGTTTCTTTTTAGATTGAATTTTTCTTGAATCGTTCTTCTTTCCCTATTTCCCCATCTCTAAACCAAGACCAGCAATCATCTAAATGAGTTTTTATTCAAACTGCTTCTCTCAATCTTAGAAGCATAGAATGGTTTGAGTTGGAAGGGACCTTTAAACGTCATATAGTCCAACACCCCCCTGCAATAAGCAGGGGCATCTTTAACTAGATCAGGTTGCTCAGAGCCCAGTCCAACCTGACCTTGAGTGTTTCCGGGGATGGGACATCTACCACCTCTATGGGCAATCTGTGCCAATGTTTCACCACCCTCATTGTAAAATATTTCTTCCATATATCTAGTCTGAATTTCATCTCTATATCTAGTCTCTTTTGGTTTAAAAACATAACCCCTTGTCCTATTGCAATAGGCCCTGCTAAAAAGACTGTCCCAAATAATTGATCTTAATACATCCTAATTTTAGTTATGTTCTGTGTCCTTAACGCGTCTCAATGATTTTGCACCTAAAGACTGTCCTTAAATATATAGCAGAAAGATTTTAGAGAGCATGTTGAGTTTTGCTTTGGCACAGTCTGGAGATGCCTGTGTGCCTGATAGGCTTTACAGTGCTGCCCAATACCATAATACAAGCATGTTAAGTTAGCTGGATAGATGCAGATTGATTCCAGTCTTTCAGCATAGGAGAAAATCAGGAGGAAAATTAGGAGTGAGATTAGGGCATGCTACTGCCTTAAGGGTACTGTGGGCAGGCTTATGGAGGCTGTTCTCTTCTTAGAGCTGGAGGAAGAAGAGATGGGGAAAAATATGCTCCAAGTCAAGTATGCACTGACTATCTCTTTGGCTCTGAAACTAAAACCTAAAGGCATTCTGCTTGTAATGTCTAACCCCCCAGGAATCTTTTCTTTTTAAAACTCTAGCTCTCACCTGGGCTGGGGGGTTCACTTTACACAACACTTACGCTTCCCCCGTGGCTTATTTGAGCCCAAGCAACACGGCCCAACCAAGTCACATCTTGCACCTTCAGAACCAGGTTGGCATCGCTGGCTTTTAGGATTTGCTCTGTCCTTCTGTCTCATGCTGGGCTAATTTAGCCTCATCTTGGTAAACAAGAAAAGGGTCCTTATTCAACAGATTTGAGCTGGAGTGACTGCAGCTGTCGTCTGGTCTGTGCACAAACCAATTTTGTTCATTCCCTTGCCTGGCAGGAAGTCTGTACCAGAATTGTGTCGGGACTAATCAGCATTAAAGCAATGTCGGGAGGGCTGTGGCAGGCTGCCCTGTAGCACGGCAAGAGCAACAAGGCTGTTCAGGAGGGATTAGCCTAAGTCCTGCCTGGGATGCAGCTGTGCTAGGAAAGGCACTGAAACTGTACCGAGTATTTTTCTTGGGCCTTGTTGTTGTGAAAGTCCCTAGCCAACTGCCAAAAAAAGTAGCTTCACAGTGAGAAATCGCTATGATTTGCTGAATGTGACCATAAATATGAAAGCCAGGAGAAGGTGCAGTGTCCATGGAGCTGTAATACCCAGGCATTACAAGTGATGCCTTTGAGCATGCTGGGCTTTCTTCTCCTGGAGAAGCAAGGCAGTGGGGAATAACTAAGTTCAGTGTGTGGTCTCTAGCCAAAAGATGATGTTAGTGATGCTTCTGCTAGTCTTACATCACACTGTAACAGATGTGTTAGTACTAAATAACATGAAGGCTGGGAGGTGGAAATATTTCTGAGAGAAGACCTGAGGGTTGGCAAGGAATGATTCATAGCTCTAATGCCTCACAGTCTCTGCTTTCCTGCCTGGTATTTACGCTGCAGGTTCAAGAGTGCCTCCTGGTTTGCACTGAAAGCATTAAAACAGAGAGATCCCAACTTAAGTTTTTTTGATGCTGAAACGTTGACATCTTACTTTGCTCTCCCCTCCCTACAGCTACTGAATTGCCTTTTCAGTTTTTTCATCTCAAGTATTATTTTTGTCTCACTCCTGAGCACCATGATTTGGTTTTGAAGTCAGCCCTGCTTTGAACAGAGGCATGGACAAGATGACCTCCAGAGGTCCTTTCTGACTTGATTATTCTGATCCCCTCAATCCTGATCCCCCTGCTTTCTCAGGTACATGGGTTTTTTTATGATCCTACACCTAAAATTCTCCAGCTTCCTCTCTGACTGTTAGGAGTCTGTCTGTTGGTGTATCTGCTCAGCATTAGTCATCCTTTCTCTGACTGTAGCTGCAACAGTTCATTGTATGAACACATAAAATGGGTATGCTGTTGTATTATCCACAGCAGGCACAGCCATGCTCTAAATGTCTTTTAGGCTTTCTAAACCTGTAGGTAAATCTGCATCTGCCTGAATTTACACATCAAAACTGTTTTCTAGTACAAAGCTAAGCCCAAATGAACTTTTGAACCATGTCCCTGCCACATGTTAAGCATGTTTTCATTGTTTAGGAAGCTCATGTAGGGCAAGCAAGCAGACCTTCTGGTCTAAGATGCCCCAATTAATTATAAGCCATGCAACGTAAGAAATCCTCCTTAGAGAAAAATCATTAGCAACAAACCTGTCTGAGATGAGTTAACTGAGACCCAGGAACAGAGCAGCTTTTTGAGTGCTCTCATCACTAGAAAAATCCTTCAGGCCCCGGTGAAGAAGGATCCAAAGTCCCCAGCCTTGCCTTGTGCTTACTCATACATGAGATGACACCAGTGGGGATCTTGGTGAGACAGCAGATGCTTTGGGGGTGAGGATGTGACAAGATGCAGCACCGTGTTATTAAAGCTCACGTAAATCCTGAACACCACTCTATCAAGGTCTTCTTGGGCTGTGTCCAATGGTGTGGAGCATTTAGTGAGCGTGAGGTTCTTAGGCAGAAGAATATCAGCTACCAGTAGTGCTTTCTGAAACACCACTTTCTTAAAGAGAGGTGAAATAGTTTGGGAGATACTCTTAAGCAGGAAGAAAAAGTTTAAAAATCCAACCAACCAAATAAAACAACCCCTAATTTTATTAAAACTCAGTATCCCCCTAGGTACTAACAGAAAAAGATGGTCTTTCAAAGGAGCCTCCAGTGCACATCCTTGAATAGTCACTAAAATGGTCGGTCCACATGTGCATGTGTAAAATATATATGAACCTCTCCAACTCTGGTGTCTCTTTTTATTATTATTATTATTTGGTTTGGGTTTTGTGTGGTTGTGTTTTGGGGCTTTTTTGACAGTCCTGTGTGAGAGAAACCTGGCTGGTGTGGGAGCTCTGCCCATTGCTGGAGACAGGCAGAGCAGATGGGAGGGCTGGTCAGAATCTGGTCCCTCACTGCTCTCACCTCCGCCACTGCAGGGCAAACTGGACCATGTTGTGCTAAGCATGACTCCTCTCAGGTTTCTCCTTTTCACAGAATCACAGAACGTTAGGGATTGGAAGGGACCTCAAAAGATCATCTAGTCCAATCCCCCCGCCGGAGCAGGATCACCTAGACCAAGATGCACAGGAACAGGTCCAGGGGGGATTTAAACGTCTCCACAACCTCCCTGGGCAGCCTGTTCCAGTGCTCTGTCACCCTCACTGTGAAGAAGTTTCTTCTCATATTTAGGTGGAACCTCCTATGTTCCAGCTTGCACCCATTGCCCCTTGTCCTATCATTGGATGCCACTGAGAAGAGCCTGGCTCCATCCTCCTGACACTCTCCCTTAACACATTTGTAAACATTAATAAGTCTCCTTTTTTCCAAGCTAAAGAGGCCCAGCTCCCTCAGCCTTTCTTCATAAGGGAGATGCTCCACTCCCTTAATCATCTTTGTGGCTCTGTGCTGGACTCTCTCAAGCAGTTCCCTGTCCTTCTTGAACTACAAGGCCCAGAACTGGACACAGTATTCCAGATGTGGTCTCACCAGGG
>VYZX01031880.1:69508-171307 GCA_013401335.1 Brachypteracias leptosomus
CTCTTATCCTTGATATGCCTAGAGACAGTGCCAAGGACAAGTTGTTCCATCACCTTTCCAGGGATGGAGGTGAGGCTGACCAGCCTATAGTTACCCGGGTTCTCCTTCTTGCCCTTTTTGAAGATTGGAGTGACATTTGATTTCTTCCAGTCTCCAGGCACCTCTCCTGTTCTCCATGATTTACTCAAGATGATGGAGAGTGGCCTAGCAATGACTTCTGCCATCTCCCTTAGCACTTGCAGGTGCCTCCCATCAGGACCCATGGATTTATGTACATCCAGATTGCTTAATTGGTCCCTAACCCTGTCCTCATCAACCAGGGCAAACTTCTCCTTTGTCCTGACTTCCTCTGGGGCCTCAGGGGTCTGGGGCTCCTCAGGACAGCCTCCAGGAGTATAGACAGAGGCAAAGAAGGCATTCAGTAACTCCGTCTTCTCTGTATCCTCTGTCAGCAGGGCACCCACCTCATTCAACAGTGGGCCTACATTGCCTCTAGTGTTAGTTTTATCTGCAATGTTTTTGAAGAAGCCCTTTCTCTTGTCCTTGACCTCTCTTGCAAGGTTTTCCTTTTCCCTTGTCATCTTCTAGCAGTATCTTACCCACCATGTTCATGATAATGATATGACCATTCTTTCCATGACGAAAGCGTTTGAAAATAGCTGTTTGGAAGAGGGAGGGCCAGTAAGAGAAACTAGATTTGCTGTAACCTGACCCTCCTTTTATCTTCTATCCTTAAAGATTAGTATTTTTCCCTAAGCAAGTTACCGCTTTTTCAGAGTCTTTTTGTTAACCTTTTGATCTGCAAAAATTACTCTCCCCAATGCAGTTGGAATTACTGGATTCTGGGAGCCTGTTATTCATGCTTAATCATATGCAATGTGCTCCACTGATGGTCAGTGGCTTCAGGCTGTTATCCTGAAATTGCCACCTCTTGCCATTTCTAGTACAAGAGGTTGTGTTTTTAATTCAAGGCATTTGACAAGTTTGAACCCCCTCCCTGTGGGAGCACAGATGGCAGCTATAGGGATGCTGTAACGATTTCACTCTTACCTTGGGGATGACAAACCAGGTTTCAGGAGAGAGCGGCAAGACTCTGTGAATCTATTTCAACAGATCCCATGTCCCTGATAAACATGGGATTTGATGCTCCCTGTGACGGTTAGTGCTGCGATCTGAGGTCCTACCTGCATACCCATGCTCTTCTGTTTGATCATCATCACCAGGGCTCCCTTCCTGTCCAGATCTCATTTTCATGACTTCTAATGCTCTTATGGAGCTTGCACATGTAATGTTAAACCAATCCCTTCTTTATTTTGTAGGGTTTTGTTTTTCTGTCTTTTTTATTTCTCCCACCCCCTTGTACAAACCTCCAAATGTCATGGTCATCTGCTAGGAGGGGATTTTTGCATTTGATGATCTTTTTTAAATTGTGAGAAGATGGAAGAGAAAATAACAAGCAGATTTTTTAAGACAGAAAAGGTCTGCTGTATAGGCCAGAAAAGCACCTTGATGTTCTAGAGTTGAGATTGTAAAGGAACCATTAGCTAAAACAAGGCTGAAATCCTGTTGAGCCTGTCTGCATGATGTCCCAGCTGGAAACCCCATTTTTCACCTTTAAACCCCCCAGTTTACCCTCCTGAGCTGGTCCTGGAGGAGCTGAAGAAACCTGCAGTGCATTGCTGCCTCTTCTGCCTCAGGGCATCCTGTAAGAAGTGCGGAGCTGCTCTGGTTGTCAGGGAATTAATTAATTATTCATCTTTGAGAAGAAGGACTCTTCAGGAAAATTCGACCTGATGTGGTTTCTTTCGCCATCATAAGGACGATGTGTGGGTTTCAAGTTTTGTATGTGTCCAGCTCGCTTAGACCATGGATTTGAAGAAAGGGACAGCTTGGACTTGAAATGTCTGGAGGCACAGCAATTTCCAAGTTTGTGATCTGACTTGGGAGTTTTGCTTTTCTGCTGGGAAAAGCAGCTGTGGTCAAAAGCTTTTCTTCTGCTTTACATTGTATGATATATATAATATATATATTTAAATTGTATAATATATATAAAAAATACACACACATGCATGTTTATGCTTCTTGCCATAGCTTTCCATGTACTTTTTGTGACCCAGATGGGCTGGTGCTTAGAAGTTCATTTTGTAGATGTGCAGCTTGTTTTTTTCAGATTTTGAGGCATTGTGGTTTTTGTTGGACTTTGGATGTATTCCTTTGTTCTGGGTAGTAATCCCAGTGTGTGCAGCCCTCCTTCCTCCTGCTCTCCTTCACTTTCTATTTCCCACCCTCCTACAGTTCTCGCACAGATGTGATGAACTGGATGGAAAGATGAATCCAGCTAGGGGGTGGAAAGCAGCACTTTCCCCTCTGTTCTTCATCCCTCCATCCCTCCTCCAAGTATCCTTCAGCTGGCTCAGCTCACCCATGCAGTTCCCCATTGAAAACACCCAACCTGGTGAGCCAAAAGCTTGGATGCAGGCCTGGGAATTGGAGAGCTGAGAGGAGGAGCTGGGAGCTGCTTGTGGTTCCTGAAACATTGCTGCTGCCGGATGTCTGTGGCTTCACGGAGCACCTGCCCCGGGTGGGGCTGAGGGTGACATAGCCTCGATGTTAAGAAATAATCCTCCATTGGAGCTTTTTTCTATTGTAGCCACTGAGGTTAAAGCTGTAGAGGAACGCAGGCAATTTTTACACTCTCTTCTGATAATTACTGGTGTAGATTGTTCTTAGAAGCCACTGCAGAAGTTTTCTGTTGGGGACCTTTGCAAAGTTTTGTGATTGGAATAGACTTCTGGTATAGGTTGCTTACTGAACTATGATCATATAGGATACGATCTTTCTCAAAAGAGCACAATTTCTGAAATACTAAGTAGAGTAAAGGTTAGGGAAAGGGAAAAACTGACCTTCTGTTAGGACAAAACACATGTTGAAATAAGTGCTTTTGCTTCTACAGGTTGACAACAAGGTTGCAATTAAATGCATTTTCAAAGCAGAAACTAAAAAGGCTTAGGAAACATAGGTTATTTTAGACAATGTTGATTTTATGGCTTCTTGGACATGTCCTGACAGTTCAGGGAGATGAAGCAATGTTGTTGTTTGCCTAAGAAAGTGCAAAGCTCTGTCAGAGAGTCCTCCTGGATGACTAGTGTGGAGTCATATGAGTCCGTGTGTTATCATTTCGGTACGGTGACTGCACTTTGATCTAAACTGGAGAAGGAGCTGCACCTGTATGGGACTCAAGTTTTGCTGCCATTAAGTCAGCTGCCCAAATCTGCCTCTGTGAGCTGCATCAAAATCCATTGTCTCTTTAGATATGGAGGAAACAATGGAGAGGTGGGAAGGTGATGTGGGTTGATGCCATTGCAGGATTGTTAAAAGTGCATGCTCCACCCTCACTGCAAAGTGGAAAATGTTACTGACCTGGATAAAACAGGGCTCAGTGCTAACCTGCAGCCTAAGCCAGCTTTGTTGGAAAGCACCATTATAAGAAAGGGAGCAGGAAAGGTGAGGGAGGTACATGGATAAACACACCAAAGAGTTCAGATCTCTGGGATAGGTGGCAAAAGGACATTTCTTTGGGATTAATTTGGGAAGGGGTTAACCAGAAGCACCACCAGAACAAACAATTCCTCAGGATGTTTATAAATTGATATTCTGATGCCACAAAATACAGATTCAGGTTGAAGTTTCATATTTCTGTGTTAAAATAAGTCATATTCAGGCTGTCATATTGGTATAAATAGAGAATAAACCTTGCTGAATTCAAAGCCTAGGGTGGAGTCCTACTTTAACAAGCAGCCTTTTTCAAAGGCAAAAGGAGTGCATTTTGGAAGCTTTGTTGTTTTGGCTTATAAATAAGCTTAACTAGAAGTTTGAATGTTTTGTAGTTCTTTCATGACCCTTGAGTTTGCAGCTGTAGGATGTATGTGAGTGCTCAGATTCCTTTAATCTCATGTACATATATAGATTTTTTGATTTCAAAGGGGAATTCTGTTCCCCACATGCACCACCTGTTCTTGTGATGACTTGGAGACCAGCCTTGTTGGACTGATTCGCTGTATACCTGTGAAGCCCTTGAAATATTCATTATAGTCTGTGGTAATCTAATATTAGTGAATCATCTTACAGTTCTTTACAAGCAGGGGTGTTTTTTTTTCAGTTTGATAATAAACCTGCAGGCTTTATTTGAGCAAATATCCAGTAATACTTGTGCTCAGCTATTGTCTGGTTAGCTTATTGCTAGCAGCTGTGTAACTGCTGAAATCTGCATCATTTATTGTCACAAATATTTATAGTTTGGGGTCTTTCCTCTTATGTGTGCTTCCTATGTAAGTATAAAAAAAAAATTATTCCTTAATGTAAATATTTAATCCAATACACACAGGCCTGTTAACCTTTGCATTGAGGAGGTATCCATCAGGGATGTTCTCGGTGTATTTGCATGTTGCAGAATAAATCACCAGAAACCTGTCAAACCCTGAAGAGATATGCAAATGCCTGCATCTCTTTAATCTGGCATGTGTGTATCCTGTCTGAATTGAGATGGGAATTCTAATCCCATGGGAGCAATGCAGAAACTCCTGATGCTGCCACAGTGCTGCGAGGAATTACGAACCAGCTGGTGTCCAGGTTTGAGGACTATCTCTGTTGTTGCTCAGGCCATTTTGTGGAGCTGGGAAGAGCCCCAGGTGCAGGGGGAAGCTTTTGAACCTGTAACAGAGTGTTCCTGCCAGTCCTCTCTCTTTGGGAGAGAGGGAGTGTGCACGTGTACATGGATGTGAATACATTATGTGTGTGCTCTCTTAAATAGAATAATGCTCTTTAGCTGGTAGGCTTATCTTTTGTAGGGAATGTGAGTGGGGGCTATTGAAATCCATCCTTACACACCATAAACCGCTCTCCTGTCTTAATTTGAAGGAATAGCAACTTTTTTCTGTGCAAAATTATTATGCCCTTGTTTTCTGTAATAGAATGCTCAGAATTAGCAGTCCCACATTGTCACACCAAGACAACATCTTTTTCAGAGTCATGTTGCTATACGCATACATTTTGTTAATTCTTTTTCCTTTTGCATGCACTCCCCTGCATTTGCTAGACCTCCCAGGCCTTAGTACCCTCACAGAGACCATAGGTACTAAAGTGTGTTCAGCTATGGTGCAGTCCATGCCTAATCCTGCCTTGATCTGCTCAGTAAGAAATACTCTGTTTCCAATGTATGCTCAAACAGTTACTGAGGTCTCCAAAACAGCATGGTATGGCTTGCTCCGTTACATGGAACATTTTATTTAATTCCGTAAAATTCCCCTTTATGTGAAAGGAAAGTGTAAAATACTATAACATATCTCATGCAGAAATAACAGGAGTTGTGTGCAATGGCCAGGAGGCTCTTGTGCCTGTTTGGGGTGTCTCTAAATGCCTTGGTTTTGAAGTAGACTCTCTATAGTTGGTGACAACTCACGCTTATTTAAAAATTAGAGCAGCAATTACATGCCTTCTACGTATGTATTTTTAGCGTGCCAATCAAGCTGGCATCCAGGCACTAAAAGATTAGTGGATTAGTGGTAAAGAGGAAACATTTGCTTAAATGCCAAGTAATTTTAGGTTATTTAGGTCTCTGTTCTCTGCTGCTTCCATCTCTATTAGCAGGGCACTAAAATAATAGGCAAAATATGCACTTTGAGTGAAAGTGGACTTCAATTTCTTATTCTCCTTTATGTGCATCTCCTCAACTCCTCTTCCAGACTCTCACTGGCTCTTCTCAACCCTGTTTCAGGACAGGAAATATTCCCTATTCCCTTTTGTGTCTCTCCACAGTCTTTTTACTTTTATGGTCTAAAAACATCCCTGGAACATGTACTGTTTTTACATGGGTATCTACTGCTCTACAGGGAGACTTTTACTGGAGTGGCAGTGGAAATCTGAGGGGAGAGGGAGCAAGATACTGGTTTTCTTTGCTGGACTTTGACAAAGGAGAGACTGCTAAGATATTGAGCCCTTTGCATTGACCCCTTTTGATTGTTTTGTGGGACTTTACCTTGTGTTCTTTAAGAGATCTTGTTGATGGCAGTGGAAGGTATATCTTGGGGTTTAAGGCTGAGTTGTTGGGAGAGGAGGCAACCCCAAAATACACGTGAGAGGAAATTTGATAGAAGCCTTGAAGTGGTATTTTTGGGGCATGAAGGTTATGACCTCACTTGCTGAATCACCTCCATTTCCAGTCATCTGTGGGGATGAGCAGGACAAGGGAAGAAAGGGTCCGAGATGCAGGGGCATTTGCAGGCTGAACCCAGAGGCAGTTATTCTTCTGGCCCTCTCAATGGAGATCCACCTTTACAGAGATGCTTTGGCACCTAATGCTTCCCAAAGCGTTAAGGGAAGCAAAAGGATTTAGTTTCTGGGCTCCCCTTTGTAGGAATATACACTAAATCTAGAAACATGGTAGAAATTCTGCTGGACTTTGAATTTTTCATCTGAAGTCTAGTTTGGACCCAGAAATTAGTATTGGTCCATGCCTTTGGATTTGAATCTTGACTCTTTATTGTCGCATGGTGATTGAGTCCTGGTTTCAGCTTTCTGCATTTTCAGTAGACTTGGAAACTGGCCACAAAATTGTCAGCAGTTATAGAGCACAAATCTGGTTGTTTATGCTTTGTCTGAAATATGTAGAGCTCTGCTGCAATGAAAAAAACCCGAAAGCTGTATCTAGCTAGTCATGGTTTACTTAAGGTTTTCTTAAGCATAGAGAATATTTTTCATGTGGCTTATGTGTGCAATTACTGTGCACTGATAGTTTCTTAATGATCCCTTGTGTAAACTCACTGGCAGCAGCTTGTTCTTCAAATAATTTCTAAATGCAGGTGGTGTTGACCAAGACATGTAGGTTCTTGCAAAGATGTTCATAGCAGATCAGATATTTTAACTGAATAGTTACAAGAACTGACCTTTCTTTCACTATGATGATATATTTTTTTTGCCTCTTAGCAATGTTCTAACATTTTAGTTGACAAAACTTTTTTTTCAAGAACTGCTTCATGCAGCATGTTGTATAAATGTCTTCTTCTTTTGGTGGCAAGTTTGCCCCCAGTAGAAACATTTGCAGCAATATGCTGATCTCAAATTATTGTAGTACAGCTGGGTTGAAGCAGTTGAGAGCAATATCCAAATTGAAATGGTTTCTCAAGTAGCTCTTAAGTGGAAGTATCAGCTCTGAGGACCAACATGGCAGTGTGGTCAGCAAATTCTTGTCTGTCAGCATCTTCATTCCTGCTCACCACACTTCTCCATATGCGAGCTCTGGTAACTTCAAGCCTTGCCTGTGGGTTCTTGTGACTTTTCAGTGTGCAGAAAGTTGTTTATCGTCTTCTTCTAAAAGGATTCAGTTGTTGAAAACTGATGGAAGACCAGCTCTTGGAGACTGTCTTAAGGACAATTCTTTATTGGCAGCAGCTCAAACAGCAGTTTCTCAAAAACTCCTAAACAAAATCAGCTTGTCCTACACAAGGGAGTGTTTCTACTTCATGCTGGTGAAAGAGCTTTCCTGACTACCAGAAGCAAAGTTCATTCTTTGCCAGACCCTTTTCCCATCAAAACCGCATATAACTAAGTTTTAATAAAGCTTAACAGCTGCAGCCTTTGACAGACAAGCATTGCCTTGCTGTAACCCTTTGCTTGTAAAGGGTATGCAAAAAAAGTAACTTAGAACAGTGAGGAGCTAATTCTGGGGCTACCATCTCTAAATCCACCTCTTGCCCCTCTGATGAAACCAGTTGTCTAAAGCTTGCTGGTATAAGCAGGCTCTTCAAGGAGTGTGAAGAGGTTGTCCCTGCTTCAGGGTGTTTTAATTAGCCAGCTTGAGTGCCGCTATTGGGTTGTGGATTATGCTGTTTGAAGAAGAAGAACCTTCTTCAGAAACTGGGTATAGCTTCCTTCTGGTCAACACAGCCTGTGCTTCTAGAGACTGCAGATTAAAAACCAAGCACGAGTCCTTTGCATCTTCTTTGTGGCTCAGCACACCAAAGGAGAGCTCTTGGGCACATCGGAAAGCAAGGGCTTCCTTTAAACCAGAGAAGTCGATTGCCCAGAACAGTTTACAGTAAAAAGAAATCCACCAAAAATCAAACCCCCAAATCAGGCATAGCTGACTATTCGAGCTGTGGTATGGGCATCTTCATGCTCTGTTTATGTCAAAGTTGATTAGTGCTGAAAATGGTCCAGGCCAAATTAAGCTTCTGTCTTTTCTTGTACTGATCTGCAAGCCGAGCTTCATTAGAGTGGCAGAAGGTGTTACCAGTGATTTTATTCACACTCTGCTGTTGTATAAATGCAGCTTTGGTGAAACCACATCTAATGTCACATAACAAAACACCTGGAACTTGCCATCCTGGTGAGTCAAGGGAGACTAATATTGGTGCATGATATTATGTGCATTGCAGAGGAGTTTAAAAAAATCTGTCTTACTACGGCCCCATTTCAAAGATAACTGAATACGCCATAATTATAAAAATAAAGCTGCTTATTCTTGGACTAAAAGAGCCCCATAACAAAATTTAGCTAAAAAATCCCCTTTCTTTCCTATATTCTTGCACACAAACCTAAATAGTAATAGTGCAGGGATTTCTAGGATAACAAGTTCTGGTTGTTTGTGGGGGTGGGGGTTTTTTTTTCCTTTTCTCATCTTCAGAAATACTAACTGTAATAAAGCAAATCTTGAGACAAGACTCTTGTACTACCTCTGTCCCAGTGGAGTAGAGGACAAACCCTGCTTTAAGATTCATTTGAATTGAAAATGATGCTTGTGAGTTCCTGTTTCCAAAAGCAGTCTGAGGATGTGACATCATGTTTTAACACAGAAATCGAGGACATTTGATCTTGATCCTGTCCCTGTAAATAAGTAGGAAGAACAAGTGTGAAAGGCGCCCTGTGCAGGTGTGATTGGATATCTTATTCTGCATTCAGTCTGTGGAGGGAGGTGAACTCACGAAATGAGGAGTGGAAACAGATGATGCAATGAGCAGGAAGCTGTCCAAACTTCACGGAGAACCTGACGGCATCTAAAATGCCTCCACTTCCTTGACTGTTCAGCCCAAGCCTGCAGTCAGGTGCCCGTTGCTCCAAAGCCAGGGAAACCCTTGCCAGATGGACTTTGGCATCTTGCTGTGTTTAAGGACCTGAGCTGGTGTCTTGCTCTTGCTTGAACATTTCTCACTCTGCCACTTAGTATTCTTCTGGGAACTGAGAGATGGATTTCAAACCCTTCAGTTTCATATGGCTGTATACATTGCTCATCTGCTGTGTAACTAGTCAAAAGTTTAACAGGCAATTTAAGAATAATAATGAGACTTAAATTTAAATGAACTTCTAATTATTACTCAAGTTGTTTTCTCTCTAATGCATATTTGATTATAAAATGCAACCTAAAGAATAAAATGCACCACTTGCTGTATCTAAACAGAATAGACCAAGGATCTCTGGGGCATGTATACTACCTAGTATACTTCTGTATGCTGCCTAGCAGCAAGGTGGAAGCCCGTGCATGGAAAGGCAGCACGAACAGAATGCATGAATGATGAGGTTTAGGGTCAGTCCACCTACAACAGACCAACAGATGCTCTCTGTTAACCCCTCTCCCCCAATTAGAGGAACAGAAAGAGGATAAGGGAGAGAGACTTATGACCCCCTCCCCCCCCAAAATGGGAGAGGAAGGGAATGAGAGAGAGAGAGACTTCTGGATTAGAAAAGAGAACTAAAACAGCTTTAATGAGATAATGATAATAGAAAGAAATATATATAAATACATATAAAACGTGTATCAAACCCAACCTCCCTCCTGATAGCAATTACATTACCGTCACCAGGTGACATCATCACCACTGTCAAACCATGACAGTGAATCCCACACACCTTGATTTCTAGAGAAATTAAAGACCCGAGACATAAATAATTCCATATATTTTTAAGTATAGGTCTGGCTTTATATGCACTCCCCTGTTTCATGCTAATACACTCCAGCCTTTTGGAACAGTCTCCAAGGTAATCGTGTAGGAACACTGTGCCTTGGGTACCTGTTTAGTAAACTCTTCCCATCCCACTGCAAAAAATCACCCAAACTGACATAATTTAAGCCATGAATTTTTGGAATTGGCAAGATAATGATGCAATTTTATGTGAAAGGGTTGATGTCATTCAGACTTGTTTGCTAGTGTAGTGGGATGTCTGTGGTCTGTTGGCAGCTGGGACTTGAGGCTATTTTAAGAAGCTGACAGTGTTGCTGCTGTGTAGTGTTACTCTATAGGCAGATAGTTAAGTATTTTAATCAAGGTCAGGAGAAAGGGTGAGTGATGTCAAACTAAACTGCTCGTGTTAGAGCCTTTTTCTCTTTATTTAGACTTGTGCAATAACTCTTTTAGGTGAACAAATCTCCTTTTTAAAATGACTTTTGAAATACTGAGCCTTTTCTAAGTGTAATTAGTTTGTGTCAATAGTTGTATTCCATTACATTCTGTTTGTATAAAGAATTAGGCTGTACAGCAGTGTTCATAGCTCTGTATTTGTGTCACTGTTGTCAATGATCTTCTGTCATTTGACTTCTTGTGCAGGAGTTTTAACCTGACTTCTGTGACTGTTTAGCAATGTGATTGATGATGATAAATGATCAAAATACTGAAATGGGTAGCAAACCGAGAACCTGTCCTGGTGCATCTGGCTATGCGTCCCTGCAGGAGTTATTAGTTCTTTCCTTTTTGCTCTTCCTATTACGAAGGTGGTGGCTGAGTCTGTGGAATCTCAGCGCCAAATTCCCTTTGAATGATAATGTTGCAAAGGACTTTTGGATAGAGCTGTGAATGCAGCCTGGTAGGGAGGCTTGTAACGGCAGTCTGTGTGTGGGCCACTTGCAAGAGGAGTCTACTTTAGAGATTGCTTGGTTTGTTTCCTTTCATTTAAATATGTATGCAATGTTTTAGTTCAAAATGGTAAAAAGTAGAATGAAATAGCTTAAGACACCTGGAGTCTTCATCACCCTGCAGATTTGAATGTTGGTTATCTTCAGGTGCCTCCTAAAGAAATAAGAAAATTATCCTAAAATACAAGTTCACATCTATAAATCTTTATTGAAAGAACTCCTGTGCCCTCTGCCGAGGGCTGCCTTCCCAGAAAGTACAGCCTTGTCAGAATTATCTGGGTCCTCTGAACTGGTGCCTGGATTAACAGCTTAAGTAGGAGCGCATGGTGGAAATACTCTGAATTTACACCTAGAAACTGAATGACCAGAGAGGTCAATGGTATTGTAGCTTTAATATACGCTCCAGCTTTATAAAAATAGGCTTAACTTGAGGAGGATTGCGTAATGCCTTTGTGTAGTGTACAAATGGGTCTTTTTTGATGAAGGAATGCCATGGTGGCTGTGAAAACATTTTTGGTTTTCTGCAGGAGGTGAGCAAGCCAGTTGAAAGAAACCTCAATTGGAAGAGCATCCTGTTAATGTGTCTATTACAAGTGCCTGCTGGGATAACTGTTACTGGAAGAGATTATTCATCCAAGTTCTAATCATAGCTTAATTTATTCAAATTTTAGTCTAAAACCACCATACTATGATGCAGAAATGATGAATAGAGCTATTAGGTAACTTCAGTAAGTCCAGAAAATGGCATGCAGTATAGCATTGAAGGTGTTACTACACAGCCAACAGTATTATCCTAAAGAAAACTTCTTGGGTTTAGTTAAACACCAGTTAAACAACTGGTGGTTTTTCACAGGCTCTGGAATGACTCTATATATAAACAAAGATGTCTTTCATAACAGGGAAGCTCTATGACAGCATGCTGTTTGAAGTACTGAGAATTTAATCTTGTTACTAATTTTGACAAGTATTTCTACAATGTCTGCATTGCATTCAACACCTTTATAGTAATACAGTCATGGAGGATTTTATCACGTGGATTTACCCTTTGCCAATAGTGGGAGGGAAGAGAGGTTGCAAGGGGTTTAATGTCTGCTTCATGTTTTTTCCCCTCCCCAGTATGTTTGTGTATCTTTTCATTTTGTTCATAATTGCTTTTTTTTATCTCTGTTTGTTATGTTGTGTAGTCTTGTACAAATGGCTAGAAGCAGATCTCCATGGCAAGAGCTCAGATACTGCAGGCAAAACCTCAGGTAAAGAGGGGTTAAGGACAAAACAATCACCAGGCACTCTCTATCTCTTTATTTTCGGTCTTCCAGCTCTTCTTGAATCAAATGATGGGTCTGAGTTCAAAAAAAAACAACAAATCCCCTGGACTTTTTCATTCTTTTACCTAATTTAATCAATATCTGGTAAATTTTCTTCTATTTCTTGAAGGTCTCATGACAGATGTGCTTCCCCTTTCTAACAAAATGCCACTACTGGTCTCAGACATATTGGTGGATGTACAATATGCTATTAGAGGATGCTTACCCAGAAACTCAACTAGGCTTTCTTATGTGGATTTTTGAACAAAGCGTATTGGAAGGTCCAGCTCCACTAATTTCTGCTATAGACCCAAAGGTTCCTGACACATCAGTGAAGCTTGTTTTGTGGTCTAGATTTAAAGAGCAGTATTAGTGAGGTCCACACAGGTGCACACCCACACAAAAAAACTCCAAATCATTTAGATGTATTTATAGGGTGTACAATCCACTATGGCTTCCTGCTTAAATATGATCCATCAGTGTCTCTACATATTGACATGTAAGAGGTAGGTCAGGCCCTGCCCCCTCCCCAGCCCACCCAAAAAGCCACCACCGTCTTACAGGCAACTCACATTCTGAAATTTTGGAATGGAAACTGTTTTGTCTGCCTTGTCTTAGTCCTCCCTTTCATATCAGTTTTCTTCTCTGCTGTAAGAATATGTGGTCAGAAATAATGCCTTCGAGTTAGTGTCCTTGAACTCTGACCAGCCTGCCATTGCCACCTTGGTGTCGTGGTGAGGCACAGAAGAAAAGCAGAGCACAGTTTATTCAGTACTTAAACTAACCGGTTCCTGAACCTAACAACAGCTTAGTTACTCCCCAACCAAGCACTATTATTCCTCTTCCCACATTTTCTCACTGGCATGTTGTATTTTACTTGCTCCTTCGTGCAGGGTCATCCGGTTATGCAATAAGCTTAACCAAGTTCAGTCTGTGGGGAGACAGCATAGCTGGATGTGCTGAACATTTTTAATTAGAAATAGCTATCAAAGAGGTTGTCCCTGTGCATTGTCATGCTCCCAGTACATTCCTCTAAAGGAATACAAGATATTTTTATTTCTGTGGTCACAAGCATTGCTGTCTACGTTCCAGAGCTCGGAAGGAGTGACAGCTCACATTCCCTGGACCAGAGGGTGTAAGTGGAGGGTGCCTCTGCCTATTTGGTACATATTTTTGTATGTCCCTATAGCTGTGATAATTAATTAAAGCATATCTGCTTAAATCTTAAGATTGCTAAGTTTTTAAATATGATTACTTATATGAAAGCCATCATGACTGACAACCTCACAACTGTAGCTGCATTTCCCTAGTAATTGTATCCTTTATCTACAACATAGATCAGGCTTATCTTCTAATTTTGAGAAATCTTTTCATTTTGAAATGAAATTAGCAGAAAATAATTTTTTCTTGGTCTAGCATCCATCACTTACATCCCTATTGGCTTTTAATTTGAAACTAAATGTCTTTTAACAATAAGTGCCTTAAAGGGAAGGCACAAGTTGTTTAAAAGCACTGTTACATAGGATGTAGTATCCAATTGAAATAGAACTGGAGTCTGATGCATGTTTTGAAAAGTCCTTGAATTATTTTGTGAAAATATCCTGAAAGCGAAAGGATTCCATTCACAACAAAATTTTAATTTGCCTGTGAGAGGCAGCTTGCCCTATGAGATGTGCCATTTACATGAATGGGTACCACGCATCAAATACCATGTTTCTGTCTGTATTCATAGTACTGTTATCTGGCCATTAATATTTTAGGATGGATTCCATTCACATTTGATACTTGCTTCATTTTTAATGTGCCTTGCTAATCCGGCTTGGAAAATTCACAAGCAAGCACTTAAGAGCACATAGTGGATTTAATGAAAATTCACTGTTTGCCTAGAATAACAGCTGAATAAATTTTATTTGTCACATAAGTGACTCAGCAGTTCAGAACTGCCAAGGCTGAGAGCTGATGATATCAGGTAACCTTCGGTCCAGATGCCTTCCCTCATGTTTGCCAAGAAGATTTTGCTTCCTGTGGTTCTCTTCCAGCTGCTTGTCAATGTGGAGCTGGCTGTCATGGTCCATGTCTCTCATCTCATTTTGGTGAAAGTTGGGTTGTTTCCTGCTAGTTTGGCCAAATGATGACATTTCACCGTGACATGTGGGCTGCTTTCTGTCATGTCCTTGTACTGTTTCTTTCCTAAATTATGTATCTCGTCTAAAAGCTTACCTTGTTTGGCTTCCTGGGGGGGCAGCTTTTTATAGAGGGTGCGATGTTGTGTCCTTTCGAGCTAATGACTGATTGATTCACTCCTGTGTGGTTTCTTTGCTTTTCTCTTTTGTCTTGTGATCACTGATTGAGAAAATTGTATTTTCTCTGTGTGTGTTTTACCTTTAATTTATATATTTTTAAAACCACCGGAGTAGTAAAATGCAGACCTCGTAAAGATTCTGCAAAGGTAAGTTATTTATGCTATTTACTTTCCTGGATAAAATGCATCCATGTTGTCAGCCTACTAGGACAATGTTACTGCTTGTTTTGGGAAGCTGAATCTCATCCTTGTGCTTCATGAACAGAACTTTTTAGGTGTGTCTGTCATCTAAACAGCTGCACAAGTATTTGCTGCAGCATACAAATTATTAGTAACTTCCCAAAGCTGATGGAAACCCTCAGTTTTTCATGATTACTGTGGTTTATTGGCAAATATGCCTTGTTCTTCTCCACTGGTTCAGATGCTGCCAGAGTATTGCCCATCAAGATCAGGGGATGGTTTATAGGGAAAAATAAGAGGAAGTATATTCAATAACAATAACAGCAAAAAATCAAAGCTTTCCTCACTCTTATAATCCCAGTGATGTAGTTTTTGGTCTAACTTGGAAATAGGCATAACTTTATCTGGTGGGGTTAGTTAGTAATTAAGCCACTAAACTAGGAGAGAATGATCTTTTCCCATAAAGAAGCCTTCCAGGACCACTTCCTAAACCTCTCTGGGGAGCTGACGTGTTTCCAGAGTCTGTCATTGCTGCTCTAGTGCTGGAGGACAGGTTAAATGCAAGACAGCACCCAAGACAGCCTGCCCCATTTTCTTTGGTGCCTATAAGTGAGCACAGGCATTAGAAACAGTGAGCGACGTGATTAACGTGTGTTGCTACTGGAGTCCCATTTACAGTTATGTGCTAATACCAGATGATTAATCAGTTTGGTTATTGACCGTCATCACTGGGAACTGTTTTTCAAGGAAAAGAAGCTATTTACACCACCTGTACAATATAGAATGAAAAAATGGCTCCCAAAGAACCTGCAGAGGTGATGAGTGCCTCTGAACCACAAAATTACCCAATTAGCATCCATCAGGTTACAGTAACCTTTTTTTAATCATAAAAAAAAGAAACCTTTAAAGAAATTTGGACTTCAGCAATCACTTGCTGCTAGCGGTGGAGAACTTAATGAAGTCATCCAGCTACTCTTTGAACTTTTAATAGAAGCAACCAAACACATTTAGCATCCAATATTTGACTTTCTGCTAGTTCACAGTTGTAAGGTAAACTGTCAGATATGAGAAAGATTGAAGATCTAATTAGGAAATGAACTTGTGCATATTTATTAGATTATGCAAGCACATTAATTACTATTTGATACTAAGAATTATAAATGTTACCAAATGTGTTTAAATGTATACCTGGAGAGAGAATTATTGCTGACTTTGCTTGTTGGGATTTTCATTCTGTGAAACCTTAGGAATCATTGGGTGACATTATATCTTTATGTCTAATGCTTCTGCAAAGAACTTCTGGACCAAAATAAGCAGTTATTCTACTACCATATTCTGTAATAGAGTAAAGGTACTTCAATCCAAGCCTCATAATCAAACATGGAGAGGATCTTCATAGAGTTTGTGCTTTGGATTGGTATAGCAGCTAGTGACAATCCAGTCCAACCTGGCAGATGTGATGAGCTCATCAGCTAAACCCTGAGATGTCTTTTAATTTGGTCCAATTTAGCTGATACCTTCAGTTTCCTTTATTTCCATGATACATATACTTTTGCTGGATTTCTGGTTTGCCTTGAGCAATTCCAGAAGCAGGCTGGATTCCCCTGTGAGAGCTCCTCACATCTTAACATTCCCATGTAGTCCTGCCGCAGGAAATACGGCTGCAGCACTGCGTCGTCTCAGACTTTTTCTCCTCCCAACCACAAAATATCCTTGTAGAAGCTTATTTTCTTTTATCACCCATGGTTACCTACCAAAATCAAGTGAGACAGACATAATGCTAGAAAAAAAAATAACGCTGCAACATTTCTAAATCCTGTGTTAAAAACGAGCCATTGTATAAAAATACCCATGTCTTTAAAATCTCAGAGATGTCTTGGGATGGAAAGGATTTTAAATCCTTTCTCCTGAATGCATTTGAAAGCAAATGCTGTTGGAAGAGCTGGTTAGCTCTCAACCACCTGGCTCCCGAGCTCACTCAGTGCCACAGCTCCTACAGCGGGTGAGCTGCAGTCCCAGCACAGCTGACTCACCCATGTCCAGGAATTTCCTCCTGCCTACATGCATCCTCATGGCGTGAGCCTCCTCTTCCCCTTCCCCACCAAGTGGGCAGCTGGCTTTGGTGTGAGAAATGCCTGGCCTTTGCCTCCTCTTCCTCCACCTGCCTCTGTTGTGCAGGTGCCAGTGGACCTGGCACTGCAGCCCCTGAGAGACAGTGCGGGTTCTGCCTTCTAGGTTGAAGATGTGTGAAGGGTTTCATACAACAAGTGGTTTTCAACCTTCCTAAAACTTTGTCTGGATATTTTTAACCTGGTGAACTGCCACTGTGTTTTCTTCTCTGTTACCCTGTGTTCCCTGAAATTATCTGCAGATCTTAAGCTCTGCCAGGCAAAGACTGCGAAGCTCTGCTTTCAAGTATCAGTTTGTACAGAAATTTCCTTAGGTTAATTCACCAAATGATCATGTAGACTGTGCTTCACAAGGAGCAAAGGGCATGTGCCAAATGGCTGTGGCCTCAGAAAAATTGAATTTTGCAACATCACTCAGAGGCTGCCAGCTGCATAAAGGCCGAGTTGTCATATGTAACTGAGCAGCACAAATTATACTCCTGCAGTCCATATTGCCTTCAGAGAGGCATTAGTGAGGTTAGTGACTTGGAGTTTAACTTTTCTGCAGGAGCAGTGGATTGCCTGTAGAGCTTGCCAAGCGATTATTTTTTTTTCCTCCACAATAACCTCTCATTAAAAACATTAATAAAATATTGTTTCTGTCTTTAAGTATAAAAAGAAATAATACTATTTTAAAAAATGAAAATAAATGCAATTGTATTTCAGTAACATTTTTTAAAGTATCTAGGTAAAACTAAGAAGTCCCAAAGGACTTTGAGTGCAAAGTAAGGTCTGGTGAAAAGCATTTCACATTGTGAACATTGGCTTTCCTTGTATCTCTCTCAAATAAGAAAGTAATTGAACAGGAAAGACCCACCTGTGGTCTTTAAAGCAAGAAGCCTGAAATTAGTAACCTGATACCTGAGAAAAGTGTAGTAGATTATCAGGTAATTCATAGATTTTTAAGAATTTCTTGTTTTGGTTCTGTGTTGCATACTGTGGACTATCCGGTGGTGGAAACTCCATTAACAATATCACTGTGAAATACACTATTTGTATGCTGATAACTGGATACATTTCTGCTTGAAGTCTAATTTCAGTCTTCCTCTTTGCACTTGATGGATTCTTTGTGTGGAAAAAGTCTGTGCTCAAAATTAGATGTAGAACAACAACAAAAAAGTTTAATCTTCACAAAGGATTGTGATACAGAAAAGATCTATAATGAATCCTTGAGTAATTTATAATAATGCAGAGGTGCTCATACTTTTTATTGACCATAAGACAGCTTCTAACAAACTTGAGGGAAAGTTTTCTTTCAACATTTAAGTAAACCCTTATATAATATTTGCCTTTAGGGGAAGGCGGAGAATTCAGTTGATTGTAGGGTCTTTTTCTATAAAACTCCAACAGTAGTTTTTCTCTTAACTATAAATTTCCATGCTGTAAATACTAAGCTGGAAGCTGTGTTGCAACTGTAGTAAGATTTTGTGGAAAGGAGGGTAAGATTAGACTGAATGTGCATCTTTTCTGTTCTCTTTTAAAAGTAGTACATCTGTTGGGAGTGAAAATGCTCTTCAGATTCCACAAAAAAAACCAACCCAAAGTGAAAGAAAGCTGCCCAGGCCAGCTATCTCTGAAGCCTCACTGCTGTGACAAGCCATTATTTCTTCATTTGTTGCAGGAGAGAATTTCGACCAGAGTCCCTTAAGAAGAACCTTCAAGTCCAAAGTTTTGGCCCATTATCCTCAAAACATCGAGTGGAACCCCTTTGACCAGGATGCCGTCAACATGGTAGGTAGAGAAAATCTCTTCTCAAGCTATTTCCTGACAATTTCAACTCTCAAGGGCTTCCTGGGTTGTTTACAATCAGCCCTTGGGATGTGATGATCAAGTTGCTTCTGCTGGGACTAAAAGCACCCACTAGGTATGTTGGTTGAAAAGCTGTAGAGGAAGAGGTATTGTGAAAATACAGAATACTTTCAGGCACAACAGAAGAAAAATGCTGCATTTCCCTTGTTAGTTCTAGTTAAACCTACTGCATGATGAAACAAGTCTAGCTGTCATCTCAGTGACTCAGTGAGAAGGGATGTAGTCACCCAGGTTACATATCCACAGGTGGGAGGAAGCAAAGCAAGGAATTTTTAAGATACTAATATACATTTTAAATTTTTGAGCACAAAAAAACCTTGATGCTGAATACAGCAAGGGAAAGAGGAATCTTTACGCAGAAGCTAGAACTTAGAGCACAGGTTTTGTTGGGTAGTCAGTTTTAATGGCACCTCTGCACCAGTCTATCTTCTGTGCATCTCTTTCCTCTCAACTAAATTTGATGTGTGTGTCTGTGTGGCTAAGTCCCATGAACAGGGAAGGGAGGAGATGTCCCTGCTTATTGTAGGGGTGTCGGACTAGATGACCTTCCAACCCAATGCATTCTATGATTCTATGAAAAGAGTTTCTGCAGTAAGGGCAGTGACAACTGAAAGACTGATACCCCACTGGAAATTTTCCTGAAGAGTTGATATTCAAAGGATACTTCGAAAATCACGAAAGCACTTGTTAAGAATATATCCTGACAAAGACAACAGATTACTGACGCTTGAGCTTCCATGTACAGAAAATGTTGTTTGTTTTATAGCTTAAAAGTAACCAGTTGTAATAATAACATTAAGCGATATTACCGCTTCCGGCTGTTTTCAAAAATGTGTATTGGGTCTAACTCAAAATTGGAAAATTAGGGAACCCCTTCCCCTCAATCTAGTTTCTCATTTGTGGAGCATAGGACTACATACTAGCTACAGAACCAGCCTTATGGTATGGTGCAGGTATGAAGTCAAGAGAATCTATCTCCTGGCCTTCATCAGGGAGATGGAGAGACAGGGAACACATAAAATCCACAATAAACTGGCTTTTGCAAGTGCAAAAACACATTTGGAATTTCTCTGCAATCACAAAGATGTAGAAATCTGATGTTCATCTCAATTTCCACTGAAGTTTATTTGTTAGCATTATGCCAAATATTTAATGTGAACACACAGGAGCTGGAAGTAGCAGTGACACAGAGAGCTGATACTGTGGCATTGCACATGCATATAAAGGCAGGGATGACCCTCATCACTGCCCACTGACAGCTGAGGCTTCCTGTGCTTTGCTTCCAAATGTGCACTGATGGAGATGATGCAGTGTTTGGGCAGGTCTCCACATCACAAAAGGCATGAAGGACTTAGATTGATGCTTCATCAGCACGTTTAAGATAGTAATAACTCAACTACCAAAGCTACTTACGCCTTTTAGTTCTGCCTTTGAATTGGGGGTGTTCAGAGGAGCAGTGATAGGGGTTGTGCAGCAGGAACGTGGCAGCAAGAGGTAGTAGCTGGAATTGCTGCATTATTTTTCTCTCACATTACAGCTGAAATTGTCTAGTATTCATGAAGTGTGATCATATTATCAGAAAAAAATGGAATACTAAAACCAGCAAGAGACCTATTAAAATAAAATAATTGAACTGAGCTGCATTCAGACAAAATCAAATAGATAAAGAACACATCTTTCATTTGCAATGTGTCTTGGAGAAAAAAAAGCATTTACTAACAGCAGCAGTATTTAATGTTTTTTTAAATCATCTTTTGGAAAACTTCTTTATTGTTTTGATCTGAAACATCATTTAAAGTAATATCCACCTCCACAGAATCCCTCGAGGCAATTATTGGCCTTTCTGGTCTTGCCTTGCTGTATTAGTTCTGCTTATGTGTTTGCTTTATGTGAGCTTCCAGAAGCAATTTTCCTTGGAGAAGAAAATGCATAAATCCTTGAAGGTTAACTTGGAAGAACTCTGGCTTTGCTGGATGCCTAAGGAATTTCAATTGCCTTCTGAAACTATCCTGTCGCTTTAAAAATAGCCTCCTGAAGTCCTAGGCAATCACTCTGCCTATGAGTCATGCCTTCTCTCCCTTTCAAAGTATATATCAAAGTCTCTTTAATAAGGAAGTATTTCTTTCCCCCCGCTGCTTTTTGTGATTATCCCTGCCTAATGCCACATACTATCTTCTGCGGCCATTCTGCAAGTTATGTGTTACACCAAACTGAAGTACTCCATAGAGAGGAAAGTGAAATTTTTAAGAAATAAATCTCCTGGTTTAGTCCTGTGGTTCATCAAGGTATATAAATATTTGTCTGTATTTTTGAAGTCCAAGGAAGCGTTGTCCATTTCACATCTCACGTACTAAAATAAAAGAATTAAAGGCTCCTCTGTATAATTTGAAGGAGCAAGCTTTAATAGAAACAAAAGCATCTTTCTTTCCAACCCCTCACCAATGGTGCAATTTAAGTATGGAGCCTGCTGTCGCGACATGTTGTGAACATGAGAATTATTCAGGGGCTTAAAAAGTGAAATAGAGGATCTAATGGAGAAGAGGTGAACCAGTGCTAATGGGCAGTGGTCCAGAGAGGATCTTTGATTCAGAACTATCTGCAACTGATGACAGCTGGGAGGAGGAAGAAGATAGGAATTACAGTTTGTGTGTCCTGCCTTCATGTTTAGGTAAAGAGTATCTCCTGCTCATCAATTCTAGGGATGGGGTATGGATTAGTTCTTATCTTTTTATCTGTCTTTTTTGCAGCTTCCTTTTGTTTTTACAAACCATGCTGATTGTAAGCCTTATTGCAAGTATGATTTAATTCCGCATTTTTATGCTGATGGATATGTTTCAATATAAATACTAAAGCACTCTGAAAAAAAAAATCCTGTCTGTTGATCAGTAATCTTGGATAGTTTTCTGTGTTTATACAAAGATTCAATAAATATGACTGACTGCCTTCTCGCCGTTAGCCAGCCAGCTTCAGCAGAAGACAGAGCTTTCAAACCCCCTAGCACGTCCCAAGCTGCTCTTCCCCAACTCTCTCCTGTGGCGCATGTGACAAACATAGAAGAGATGGGGAATGATTGATGTCCAAGGCACTAAGATGAAAGTTTTCATGCATTAGCTGCAAATTTGAAGCTTTCTGTATTGCTGGAAAATGAGCACAGGCCCTTCCTTTTGATCTTAGCTTCTTAAGTGACTCTTGGTCATTCTTCCCTGCCTCAGTACTTTCCTATCTTCTTTCTTTCTGTGCCTTTTCCCGTGTCCTCTTGTAGGTCTAACAGCAGTGGCAGTCTCTGTGTCAGGGTTTGTAGCCAGGATCTTAAAATGTTGATATTCTGCATATGGCAGGCTGTGGCTGAAACTGATGAGTGTCCCTTTGTGCGTGCATACCCAGTATGTAAAAGAGGAGGGAATAATAATTAAGACTTGGAGGAAATTTATTTTAAAAAGCTTTCTGAAACTGCCTCAGCTGATCTGAATTTCCCTGAGGCTTATCTGTTCTTGATTTTATCAGTACATATAATCCATGTGTTTCTCTGTAAAGTGAAGAATATATAATCTTTGATAGTGTTGTGATTAAAACTTATGATTTCAACCTGATTGGACTTGATAAGGCTGTAGCCACCATTGAATACCCACATTCTAGAAATATTTTTTTATTAAGCAAGCCTGCCAATAAAAGAGGTTAAGAGATATATATTGTGCAGAGTAAGTTTAAATGAAGTGTAAACCAAGGATTTTTCACTGCTTCTTTATTGGAGAAGCCTTAACCATGGTACTGCTGTTAATACAGCAATAAAAACTATAAACCTTCTGAATGAAAATGTGGCTGCTGTTCAAAATTTGTGGCTGCAGTTCCATGGTTTATGTCAGCAAAGCCCATCAATTGAATTAAGTTCTTCTACCAACTCCAGGCTTCTTATTTCCCTGAACATTACCTTTCAGAGTAATACGTAAAAGCTGCCCTAGATAACTTAGGGGCTTGCTAGCAAGTTGTGAAGTGAGTCTGGACTACTTGCTTAAATCCTAGCTGGGCTGGTAGCAGCTTTGTCAGGTTGTCAAATCATCTCTGCAAGGTGCACTGGTGAAGTTCAGGGTAGGATGTGCCTGAGAATATACAATTATTTCTCTTGACCTCTTCCACCATCAGAAGTATTTACTCCTGGTCAAGACATTAGGGGATGCAGTCAGTCATGCATAGGTTCACATTCCTTGGGAAGGTTGGCTTCTAGTGTTGTCTTTGGAAGAGGAGGAGCACTTTGAAGGCTTTCCCTCTCTTTCCTTTTATTTCTTCAGATGGAAGGTACAAAGGAAGCTTTATTTCTTCATTTATAAACATACTGCTAGAGCATAAGGAGTTTCATGCTGACACACATTCAAACAAGTTTTGCTGGATGTTTGTTATTTTCTATTAGATGGCTGATAGAATTCCTGAGGAAAGCCTGGAAAAATGCCTCGAGTCATCACTAGGGATATGTTTCAGAGAAACACCCAGTATAGTGGAATCACTGCAAAAGATTTTGCTGAGTGGTAAATAAAAAATGAAGCTTTCACAGATTTTGGGTGTTTCCCTCCCCACTCCTCTCTCCTTCTTCCAATCTAAGCTGTAATGTAGCACTTAAGGAAGAAAGTAAATGTAATAGCTGTCAGCCATTTTCTTTTTCTTTTAAGAAAATTAGGGAGCATCAAAGAATTTCAAGAAGTCTGTAATTTGAATTCAGTGGTGTAAAATGCTTCCTTGGCTCTCTGATTTTGGAGTACTATATATCTGAAAGAGAACAAAACTGGATGTTTCTATATGATGCTTAAGTAAATGAAACAAAGACTATTCAGTAGTGAAAATATTTTCACAAAGTAATGGAAGTGAGTTGTAATGACTTAATAGGTGGGTCATTTTGGAGGGTGTTTTCCTTTCTTCAGTCTTGTCTACCTCTTTTAAGTAGCATCATTTTTGGGCTGTTTGTTCTTGGGCTGCTTTTCAGGGGGGTTATGTGTAATAATAAATGGCTTGTTTTGATGCAGTCGATAAAAAGAATATGCCTGTAAAGCAAAGGTAACAAAATAAAATTGTAGCTTGGATAACTATGTCTATTTCTTTTCTCTTTTCTTAGCTGTGTATGCCCAAAGGGCTGTCTTTCAGAACGCAGGCAGATAACAGAGATCCGCAGCTCCATTCCTTCATCATCACCAGAGAAGATGGCTCTCGTACATACGGGTTCGTGCTCACTTTCTACGAGGAGGTCACGAGCAAGCAGATCTGCACAGCCATGCAAACGCTCTACCAGATGCACAATGCAGAGCAATACAGCAGCGTCTGCGCCTCCTCCTCGTGCAGCATGGACTCCCTGGCCAGCAGCATTGACGAGGGTGATGCCACATCCCTCGCCAAGCTCCAGAGGTACAACTCCTATGACATCGGCAGAGACACACTGTACGTCTCCAAATGCATATGCCTCATCACCCCTCTGCCCTTCATGCAAGCCTGCAAGAAGTTCCTGATCCAGCTCTATAAGGCAGTGACCTCCCAGCAGCCGCCGCCTCTGCCTCTGGAGAGTTACATCCACAACATCCTCTACGAGGTGCCCCTGCCACCCCCAGGGAGGTCGCTGAAGTTTTATGGGGTTTACGAGCCCATCATTTGCCAGAGACCTGGGCCCAATGAGCTGCCACTCTCTGACTACCCACTGCGGGAGGTCTTCGAGCTGCTGGGCCTGGAGAACCTGGTCCAGGTTTTCACCTGCGTTCTTCTGGAGATGCAGATCCTCCTGTACTCACAAGGTGGGCACTTGTCTGGCAATGCACGTTTGGTCTGTTCCTGGTGGACAGTTCCTGGGCAGCTGCAGCAAGAGGAGCTAATATAAAGCTGTTGATTTTCAGTGGATTTGTGAAACATGAGAATGTAATGAAAAAATGTGAGAGAATTGAGTCTGTCCTAATGAAAGCACTAAATAATTGTTTCCTCTAGGCAGTCTAGGTGCTGCTTGCTTAATTATGCTTTGTATTTATCACTTGTGACAGCTAGCAATAGAATTCACTTAATTATTATCCTTACATTGCCCTTGATCATGCTGCAAGACAGCATGAAACTAATCCTATCTTCTGAAAAAATACCAACAGAAAGTAATACATCTTGCAGTAGACACTCTTGCTACTTTCTTTTTCACATTTCAGCAGCATGTTGAAGTTTGGTGAGATTTCCTCCCTTGCATATGATGAATGTGTTCTGGTTAAAGCACTGAGAGTATTTTAGCACTTAGAGGCTGAAGTTTTAATGGTGTCTTGGAAATGAGTGGAGTTACAGGGCATCCCTTTGAGGTCCTACTTGAGATATTTGGGAACTCTTCTGAGAAGGATGCTGATACTTCTTTTTGAGACATCTAAGATTGCAAGTAGCAAAGGCTAGCTACACTGGCAGTGTAAAGTGTTGGTTGCTGTGAGTCTGACCCCAGTGATACTTGGGCACCAAAGGTATGTGCTGCAACTGTTATAATGCACCAGAGTGCCCAAACAAAGTTCAGGTTTCTTGCTCACTTTCAAGGGGTTGTCCAGACTTTTGAAGGTTCCTTTAAGTCTCACTGGATGCCTGTCCATATTATCTGGGTTGCCAAATGGCTTCTGTGATGCTGACCCTGAATTAGTGAAATGTGCCTCGGGGATAAAATTTGGGAGTGCGGTTCATCAGACTAGAATAAACAGTCATTGAAGCCAGGAGGTATGCATATCCTTTTAACAAAGAGAAGAAAATATGCTGAATACCTGGGCTTCTCAAGAGATGTGGTTCAAGTGACAGAGCTTGAAAGGGAGAGGAGAGAGAGGATGGGAAGTCTTCTAAAATGAGTATGGGTAATGAACCTTCGGGCTCCAAAAGTGAACGCTTGGGTTTGCCATATAAAAGAAAAGGTCAGTAAGTGTGTAATAGTAATACTAATGAATAAATGACTGAGAATGGGGAAAAATGTTCAGGGAGGTGGAAGGAGGGTAGTTCTTCTGTAAATGACTGAATTCAAAGGATTGCTAGTTCTTTGTGGAGCACTTCTCCACATGGACTCAGGGGTTTGCTTTCAAGAACTGGAAATAAAGAGCTTTATCTGCTCTCAGTTTGAAGTGTGAGCAGAAATCCTGCTGTTAGTTTTGATTAGGCTGCTTTTCCCCTCCCTTCTACTTCTGCGTGCGTGTGCTTACCCCTTTCTTCCTTGGTTTGAATCATGCTGCCTTTGTCACTTGACACTGGTGTTCGATGGGGAGCAGCAACACCACTGAAATGCCTCCTCAGCCCTGCTCATCAGTCCCACTCTGGGTCCCTGCTTATGGACTCACTGAAAACTGAGATGATTTTTTTTTTTTATACTGTAAGCTTGTAGCATTAGGAAAAATCTTCTTGTCAGATTACATTTTAGTAATATTTTGTGCAGATGGAGAGCAACCTGCATATGCATTAGTTTTGTAATAGTCCTTGAGAGAGATACAAAATATCTACTAAATAATTTTGACTCAATTTTCAGCACCACCAGAAGTTAGATAAATATTAACTTTTCCTTCCAATTACTGGCTATAGTTTAAGGGTTTACTTGTTTTGTTTTCACTGTAAACTTTTTTTTTTTCTTTAAAAAAAAAGGAGATAGAATTGTCTCCACCCTCCAAAATGATTTTTTTTCCCCCCTCCCTCTCAATTATTGATAAATCTAAGGATGTCCTTGACATGACCTGTACTTCCTCATCTAATATAGACACAACTTGATGGCACATGGGGAAAAGCATACAGTTGTATTAGGGAAATGCTGTGATTATGTAAATAGCATCATAATGCTGGTTCCCAGAGGTGAGGAATGTGGAGTGGAGGTCTAGTGCAAAGCCTCAGTTTTGGCATATCATGATAGCTGAGTGCTTGGCTAATTGTACACTGCGGCTTCTTTTAAATGTCAGTCTTAGGATTCCTGAAAGAGGAAAACAAAGCAGGTCTTTTCCTGTTTGAGATATAACCAGGCTAAACACCAGTGAAATCTCCTCTCTAGGCTTTGAGATCCATCAGGGAGAAGTGCCTTCTTAACTCCCAAGTTCTTTCAAGGCACATGATAAAATGAAATTTTTGGCTTATGCATCTCTTGTCCCAAACTAATGAATGAGGGAGTGATTCTGCAAATTTGTCCTTCCTTCCCTTTCTGCGTTAAAGAGGATGGACTCACTGGACTGTGTTTCCAGTGGCCTGGACTTGCTGAAACCTTCCCAAACTCAACAAGAGATTAATAGAAGATGGTCTTGCATCCACAGGGTGCAATTTCCAATAAAATACTACCATACTCAAGAAATAAGAACACTGGACCAAAATCTACTTCAGTTCACCAAACTATTTCAGTGAGAGCATCGCTTATAACACCTGTGGGAGATGTAAGCTGACTTTTTTTGTCATTCTTCTGGCCTTGTTGGAAGGAAGCTTTTCCTTCAAGATTGCCAAAAAAGTTGTCCCTCTTTTTAAAGAGTAAAGACTTCTTTTGGAAAGTTGAATGAAATTGTGAATATAAATTGTTGCACAACTCTATAATCATACCATGAGCCTGCTGGCCACCTACTGAGCACCTGAAACTTCTCACTAAACATCTGTCAACTAAAGGCAGATAACTTTTTGCAGCCAAGAAACAGCAGGAGATATATGGAGACTGCAAACACTGGGAACAACTGGACTAACAGCTTTAGTTCCAAACTTTGTAGGCAAGCACAGACAGTTGGCTGCCTGGTGAAAGGGTGGTGGTCAAGTGGAACTGCACCTAGTTGGTGATAACAGCAATGAAGGGCTGGCAGGAACGTTGCACAGAGACTGCACTGGCTTTGCTCAATGGTTCTTCTCTAATGAACTAGGAGTTGATGATGAAAAAGTTTATTTTTAACCCTGTAGCTGAGGCATAATGTTTCCAGAAGTCTGAACAAAGGCATGCAACTAAATGAAGAGGTGAGGGTGCTGGATGACTTTACCCAGCTTGCCCTGGACGTGTTCCCAGCACGATACAAGAGTGTCTGACACAGCTCTGCAGCGGGGACAGGACCAACTGGTCGCTGTTTTTACCGTGACTGCTACTGTCAACTTTGGATATCTAGTTGCTCTATTTGTGGTGTTTTATGAGTGAGTGATATCCCAGCACTTAGGAAAATGAAGGGATTGCAGCGGACTGTAACTTCACTTAGCCACCACTTTGGTGGCTAAGCAGAGTGATGGAGAGACTGACATGAAAGAATGATGAGCTCATTTTTTTTAGCTCACTTTTTAAGCTCTTTCATGACCAAATATTTTGGACTGCAGGCAACTATTGTAATCCTCAATTTCTCTCAAATTTATGGTTTAAACTTTGAAGCAACCTGGTGCTAAGGAGCTTTCACCATGACTTTGCAAAACAGAGTTTGTATTTATCCACACTGCTGTGTGGATAATTATGTCCTTCTAGGGCAAAAGCCACTGACCAAAGCATTTCAGTCTGAAGTTGTGAAACATCTGCAGAGCTTGGGAGCAGCAAACGGTGCTGTGGCAGCGTTTGGGCAAAAAATCAGAGCAAGGCAAGGATAGGTTGGGAACTGGCAGAGATCTGTGCTTGCACCCTAAATGGCAAGACTGAAAAGACAAGTCATTACTGTTAATGGAGACAGTGTGGAATTCCAGGGAGTTAATCAAAATCACTGTTCATGAGTAGATGTAACAGACTTCTCTAAATGCCAGCTTCAGCCTGCAAGGTTATATAGAAAGTTGTACCTGAAAGTGCTAGAAGCAGAACTCCTGTGGCTTCAAGTTAACATCTTCCTGCACGTAGAGAATACTTTTAAGTTTAAATAGGGCCAAACTTTGACAATGGGCCTTTTAAAACCAAGGGGAGGGATTAGATATGTTTCCCCACAGTTCTTCAGGGTGCAGTCTTTGGAGTGCAGCCTTATAAACTTCATCCTCTAAAAATCAAAGCTTGGATTATGATGTGTTCCTGTGACTTCCAAAGGCAGAACATAAAAACTAACCAGACTCCCAATAAAACAGGATAAACCGATATAGAGTCATACTTTTTATCACTAAACAAGACACATGGTATAGCACACATCTAAAGTTGTGTAAGCTTGGGGCTTACAGACATTCATTTATGAAACAGACTTGCTGTTGCAGTTTTATTATCGTTTATTCAATCGTAGAAATTAATACTCTTGCAAGTGCCCTTTATTCAGAGCGCAGCTCTCTCGTGCCACTGTGGAGATGTAAGGGAATGTGAATGTCGAGACTTCCAGCAGTGTCCAAGTTAATAACACTCTGCAATAGCTGCTACAATTTCCCAAGGATTGGTAACAAAACACCACTGGCATGGGAAGTCTGCTGGAGAGAGATGAATTAAACTGTGGGCTCTGCGGAAACCTCTGCAATCCATTTTGTATGTCTGGCTTTCTAGGGATTTAAACATGAGAGGGAATGTGTGGATGAGACAAAGATAAACTTCTTAGAGCTTAGGGTGTTTCTACTCATTATAATTTTGAGCATTTCCCAAGTTGTTTTTCAAAGGGCTTGAGTAATTGCTTCTTGAAGACTGAAATGTTCTTTGCATTTTTTTTTTAATCTTAGAAATTATAATACAAATGACTATGCAGATATATATAGTCATCACCTAGAAAAAGGTCATATCTGAAAGATCTTCCTTATGAAGTCTCTTTTGAGGGAGATTTTTTTTCAAATAAATACATACATGATGTGTTTGCCTTTAAAAGCATTTTTACACCAAGTAGTTACATAGGGAAGCTTTGCTCTTCTGCTCATTATTTAAATAGTTACACTGCACATTAGTATTCATCAAAACCAATGGGAAGCTATTGCAGAGAGCAATTTACATGGGGACACTATGAAAGAGACATGGGTTTAGACCCTGAACAGCATCACAGTCGGAGGAGACTGCAGTGCGTGTTCCCCTAGAAAGGAGACAAGTAGTTGGATAGAATAATCAAGAGAATCAAACGTACTCTTTAACTTAGGTGAAAAGACAAAGCCATTTTTTAATTAGAAGTGGCTCAATTTTGTTAGCTGAAGTCAATACAGCCTGAAAAGTCAAGTTTTTAAAGCATCTAGAAACAAGGAGTAGGAGCTAGTACAGGTCTATTCCACAACCCCACTCCTGGAATCTGTGCCCTTCCCACCAGCCTGCTGCCCTGGGGTGCTGTCCATCAGAGAGGCTGCTCTGTCCCCACAGCCATGAGGACAAGTAAGGGGCTACCTGTTGTCATCAGGGCCATCTTCACATGTCCTGCTGCCACCTTGTCAGCTTTGTCACAGACCTTTGCCCTTCTCTCGGAGGCTTAACCATGCTGGTAATGGGAGCTAATGCAAGTTTTCCTGTGAATTAATTCTTAAGGTGGCTCTTAATCATAAACTAATTTATGCTGAACCACTGCTGGCAGGCCCTGGCACAGATAAATAGTATAAATGGAAATTTATTGAGGTGGAAGTGATTTTTTTTTTTTTCCCATTAAGCATTTGCCAGTGAGGGAAAATGGGAAGAATTGGCCTCGGTGAGTATCAGCCTTGGGATGTTTCCCTTGGGACAGAGCTGACCTCCAGTCTGAGAGGCTAATTCTTAGTTTAGGCAATTAGATGCAGGCTCATCTTGATCATCCTATATAAGAAAATATGTATTTTCAGATTTGTATAAATTGCCACTCTGCTTTCATCTTGCAATTTGTGTCCTGTGTTACTCTGGTAAATCACTCAGGGATAAGGGGCCTTGAGATGCCGTGGGTCGTTTCTCCGGTATGATCTGTTGGTTACAACCCTACATCACCTACTTGTGCAGGTTTCCTGAAGGCAGAACTGGTGCAAGTGATTTCCATGGTGAATAAACATTTCCTGAAGCATCTTTGTGCATGTTATCTGAACATCTCTTGCAGACCACCTGGTCTGGCTTGTCAGTCATCGCAGATGATGGCATACAAACAAGATGAAAGGTGGAAGCTTCCAGGGCGCTTTGAAGTCTGCATCACTTATATGCATTGCTTCTGTGGAACTATTGAGATCTGATTTGAAAACCTTTGCTTTCATAAACAATTTTTGTCTCAGATGTGAATTTCAGATTTCCTTTTTCATCTGTGGTATGCTATATATAAACATTACAGATCTGAAGGTACCAACCCCCTAGACAGGTCTCTTAACTGATGTGCGCCATTCCTGACTCATGCTCAGAGCTCAAAGCAAAATGTTAATTTTCATTTTCCAGTTTTTCCAATACACCTGGCTCAGCTAATCCATATCTTGTTACAAAAAGTAGCAGCTGAACAACAATTGCTTGTAATGCTTTGGCTGAAGAGGAAGCATGTGGAAAAGCTATTAGTCACAAGAATGTTTTAAAGCCACTTCAGGCGTTTCCCTCTGAAGAATTAGCTCTTATTTATTAATGTTCATTGATTTTTTTCTTAATATTATTTTTTTCTCTCTGTTGTTTGCTTTGTTTTGTTTAAAACTATTGCTTAGCATTGTTTTGTTCTTCTTGATAAGGCACTCTTTGAGAACGTAATCTGATTATCATCTTCCAGAATACATATTTAATTATGTGGCTTTGCAAAGATGAGGTTATACTTTATGCAGGTTCAAAAAGTAGTAGAGGAAAGGAAATGGTGTCCAGGTAATCCATCCAAGTGCTTTCAAATTTTATGTAAAGCAGGACTTAAAAGAAAGAGGAAGCATGGTCTATTTTTAAAGCATTGTACTGGATTTAGAAGATCTAGGCTGAAACTCCAGATCTGTGGTAGGCTTCCTACCTTACCTTTGGTAGATTACTGGAACAGAGAATTGGAAGACTGCCAAATTTTTCTTTCATCAGGAAGACTGGACATGTTGAAACTGGAATAACAGTGTACTGATCACGGCAAGAATACCATTTCTGGTTTGAATGGGCACATTTGTGCTCTTACACAGGCCTTATACTCAAAAACCTTGTGTGGTTGGACATTTACTGAGAAGGTCCCAGGTGAAATTCTCTTCTGATTACAACCAAAGATTTGAGCCTGTTTTGGAGACCACCTGAACAAGGGAGATCTTAGCAGTTCTGAGCAGGGGTAACTGACATCCCTTTCCTCTCTCAAAGGATCTTGGTTTTGCTTTGCTGCAGTGTGGGAAGGATTTTGAGATATAAGTCTCCTTTGTAGCAGGAAAAGTAATTTTATGTTGAGCTATGTGAATTGCTTAACATCTGAGAGCTTCCATACCCAGTTTGTAAAATGAAAGGAGAAGGATTGTTTTGGTTTGTTTTCTCAGTCACTGGCTGTGATTGGACTTTAAGCTCTTTGGGATAGATAATTTCTGCATGCAGTGTTTCAGTTGTAATACTGTGCTGATTGGTTGTTGTCCTGGTTTTATATTATAGAGAATCAACATGAAGACAAATATTTGTCAAATCTTGTCCTCTTTCAGAAAAACATTTATAGTGAATTGACGTTCAAATGCTGAAACCATTTCCATCTCCAGCACAAAATAGTGATTCATAATTATAGAGGAATCTCTCAGGGTTTGCATTTTAAGCATTACATTGTATCTCGAGAGCCATGTGAGCTTTGTAAAGTGTGGCTGAAACGTGGTGCTCGCATGGCAGAGCTGCCAACCCGTGGTGGAGCAGGTCCCCCCTGCAGTTACTTGTCATGCACAGGGAAGTGAGATGCAGGACTTGGCCAAGGGCCCCAGCAGATGCTGCCAGAAAAAGTCTTTGAACTAGACTCTGTTGCCACCTTCTTCACTTAGGGAGGAGGTTAAGTGTGAGAGACAGACTTGTGCCAAATGCAGCTAAGCAGTTGTTGGGAGGCAGCAGTTGCAATAGAAGCCACAGGGGCCACTTTGCACTGGGATTATCCTCCTTGAGCAGTTTCTCTTGCAGAATATCCTGTATACAAATTAGAATTTTAACTGAACATGAAGAACTTGCTGCAGGGGGCTTGATGTTATTCCCTATCCTGAAGAACACAGGATAGTTTCCTGCCCCAAGAAGGCAGGGTGAGGGCTGCAGGTATAGCTGCCAAGCAAAATAAATACTGTGGTACAAGCTGTCATCACTTTGGGAGTAAGGAGAAATAAAAACTGAAAGAGAGTAATATAGCAATGCATGTAGGAGAGGTGGAGCAATTGGATGGAAAGAAGATCCAGGGTAAGAGAAATTTAAAGCTAAAAGTCCATCTGCACACTGCAGAGAAACACATATGGTGTTGGGGACATTCAGTAGGTCTCCAGATCTTCTGGGTCTTTTCTCCACTGTCCTGGGCTGCACAGCAAAAAGAAAGGGAGGCACTGTCCTAGGCTTAGGTCTCCACTGTCTACTACTCATTTCTGTACCCAGGGATGATTTTGCATGAATCACATCTTTGCTCTGGTGGCAGCAGCTGCTACTGTGGGCCATCACCATGGGTTGTGACCTCTTGCTCATGCACTTAAAGCAGTCAGTAGTAGCCTCATTGGCATTGCAGAGTCTTTCACTGCATCCAGTGTGTGTACACTGCATGAGATGAGTGAGCCCCAAGAAAAGGAAGGAATTTATTTCACAAATCTCAGGAAGTTGCCTTGATTTGTGCCATTCATCGTTCTGAGTTTGTGACCTTCTGTGGATATCACCCAGACCGTGTTTTTACTACTTCTATCTTCTCTGAATGTTTCTTGATGTCAGATGGATGGGAAACAGAAGTGTTGTGTCCTCATTCTGCTCAACAGATAGCACATTCTCGAAAGACACTCCCTAAACTGGCAAATACTATCTAATCCCCTGTCCTAGCTCTGAAGTTTGGAGTAGGATCAACAAATAATTTTCCTACCTAGGCTTACCATTCATAAAATAACAGGGAAAACTTGGCTTGCAGTTAGAGATTGTTATCAAAGTCTAGTAGTGATGGTGGACCTGGAAATGCTCTCTCCCTTGATGCAAGTACATGTGGTCTGTACAAACTCTGCTTTTTCCATCCACTTCCATTCTTTCTCTCCTCATTTGTTTTTTGTTTTTTTTTCCCCTGCTCTGCTTTCCCTTTTTCTCTCCTGGTTTGGGGAAATGGAGGAATCCCTTTGTTCCAGGTTGTCCTCAGTAACCACATAAGCTCCCCACAAATGCTGATAGATACAAGAATCTCTCCATCAAAAAAGGCTTTGTGCCTTCCAGGATGTGTGTCTAACCTTATACTGGCTTGAAAGTAAATGCAAAGTAACTAGAGTTTCTTACTTCATTAAACAAATATCAAAAGAACCATTTCCAGTTTATTTTTTGTTTGGTTTGGGTTTTTTTGTGGACAAACCTGGGAACTTCTTTCTCTTCAGTGGAAACTGCTGGGTACATACGTGTTTTTTGCTTTCCTCGTAGTGAATTAAATAGAAAAACTTGAGCTAGTGACCATGTTAAATATTATCAGTAGCATCAAAGAAGGGTGAGCATGCATTTCCAGAGTTGAATGCCCTTATCCAAAAAGATACTTGCAGCTTTGCTGTGAAGACCTGTTATTTCACATGGCTGTGAAGATCAGAACAGACTTTGAAATCGTCTCATACATACTAAGACATGCTACTTTCTGTATTTGATTTTTTTTAACCTTTAAAGCTTTCAGAGTTATGAAGTCTTATGAGACACCTAAGCTTCACCAGTAGGTGTTGTAAGTTGAGTTTGTATAAGTGCTCCTCAACAAGACAGCAAATGGATGTGTATAATTATAGACCATTGCATAGGAAGGGATTCATAAATGGCTGATCTGTAGCTGGGAATGGTTCTGAGGTGTAACCTTGAGACTGACTTGTATGCATGAAAATCATTTTGAAGATTGAGTGACTAGTTTTTAGAAAGACAAGATGAAAAATGTTTTTACCCTGCTAGCTGACCTTCTGCAAATCAAGGCTGATTTTCACAGAGAGGTGCTAGCAAGAAGGAGAATGGGTTATGCAGTTTGTTGTTTTAATTTGCATATTTATTCAAGTGCATCTTCCCAGTGACCTCCTAATAGCTGAGCAGTGTCAGATGACAGCGCTTTTGCTGTTGTTTGCCAGGGTATCAGGCTGGCTTGTTCAGGAAAGGGGAAGGGCCAGGATGGGGTCCTGTCCAGGCAAAAGCAGTGAGTGATGCTATAGGAAAAAAGCCTTCTTACCCAACTCAAAGCCAGAGTGTCCATACACATATCTTTAGTTTCATGGAATGGGGCAGAGGGAGTAGGAGAGATGGGCAACAACTCCAGTGTCCCCAGAGATCAGAGTCTGACCTTGATGAGAGTCAAAATCTTTTGATTGCTCAAGACAAAGCTCATAAGACTTGCCTGGTACTGAGAACTGGTTTTGGATACACCCACAGAGGAGACATCCCCTCTGCCACTCTTGCTGGTGACTGATGATATACCTGTGCACTGAAGCTCCACATAGTGAAGGGCAGCTTTCATAAGTGGTGGAGAACCAGAATGGGAATCAGGGCCAGGTCTCCCATCTTGTCTGTGCCATGCACTTTGTCCAAGTTCAAAGCCACTTACAGATGTTCCTGTCTTTAACAATAAATAAGCTGTGCTGCTTCTTCGTGATAAATTAAGATTCCTAAGAAATTGTGGTTTAAGTACTTGGATGTTTTTAGAAATCTATGGGGAGTTGTTGTTAATGCAGAAGCTGCCCTAATATGGAGTAGAAGCAATCATCTGGTTTCACACTCAGTAACAGCTTACAAGACCCAGGGGTCTTTACCTGTTTCCTGTTGGATTGTCTGCAGCTTGAGATTCACTGTAAGAATGACCATCTCTTCAATACCAATGTGTGGGGTTTTTTTATTTATGTATTTTCAAAAAAAAAAGTGTTCTCAAATTTAGATTGCCTCATTTATATTAATAAATAGGCTGTGGTATGGCATCATGCCAGCTGGATATTTGAGAAATAATTTACTCATATCCACATTCTGAAATATTATTGCAGCTCAGCCAAATTGAATTAGACTTTAATTTAAAAAATAATGCCTGATATGTTTACTTGAACCAAAACATTGCAAAACAATGAACTAGTGGATTAAATACAAATTTGGGAAAACAATGCAATATAAATATGCTAGCTATACAGAATATTTTTAGAAGTAAATTGCTATTAGGCTTCTGTTTGGAATTTACTTAAAAGCAGTGTTTTTAAATACTTAGGGACTGTAAACTTCTGCTGGTAGGTGACCAAGGCAAGTCTTCTGGAAAGTACACTCAGCCTTAGAAGTAGTAGCGAGTGGAGCAGAAGCAGGCAGGCAGGAACAAGTGAGAAACCACATTTCCTTTAATTTCACTTCTTTCTTCTCCTTTTCCCTTGTAAAAATACATGCTTTTTATAGAATTAGAGTATTATTATCCTGTACTATAGAGAGAACTTTGGGTATCCTTTTAATAAATGAATTTAATGATGGGCTAGATCTAGATAAGGTATGAATATTTATGCTCAGCAATGTCTTCCTGGGGGTAATGAGTTTTGATGAATGAAATAGTGTTTAAGGTTTTTAAGTACTGTCTTATTTTTAAAATAACATCTTACCACATAAACATGGTTTCTGTCTTTTGTCCTTGCCAACCAGATTTCAAAAGTGAAACACAGAAAAATAATTTGATGTCTCTCTCTCTCTCCCTGTCTAGATTATCAGCGTCTGATGACAGTGGCAGAGGGGATCACGACGCTGCTGTTCCCATTTCAGTGGCAGCATGTGTATGTCCCCATCCTTCCTGCCTCTCTCCTGCATTTTCTGGATGCTCCCGTTCCCTACCTGATGGGGCTGCAGTCCAAGGAGGGAACCGACCGCTCCAAGCTGGAGCTGCCTCAGGAGGTCAGTCTCTGCTTTTGGGGTTCCTTCTCTGAGACATCTTTATTAATATTTGTATGAATCCCTGCTGGAAAATGCCATGGCCAGAGTGAGGAGGCTTCTCTGGCACCATGAAGACTTCTTTGTTGGCAGGAGTGACATAGTAGGGTGTTGTGGGTTTACCTTGGCTGGGTGCCCGGTGCCCACCCCTAGTCCCTCTATCACTCCCCCCCACTCCGTCAGCAAGGCAAGCGGGGAGAGAGTAAGATGGAAAAGAAGAACCTGTGGGTTATGATAAGAAGCAGTTTTAATAAACAGCAGAGAAAGCCAAGGCCGCGTGCGCGCGAAGCAAAAGCAAGCAAAGCCGTTACTCTCTACTTCCCATCCGCAGGCGGTGTCGGGCCTGTCCCGGGAAGCAGGGCTCCAGAACGCGTACCGGTTGCTCGGAGGACAAACGTCTTCCCCCCAAATTCCCTCGTCTTCCTCCCTTTATAGTTGAGCTGACATCATATGGTATGGAATATCCTATTGGTCAGCTCGGGTCGGCTGTCCGGGTTGTATTCCCTCCCAGATCTTACCCCCATACCTTTGGTGTTGTGTGGGCACCCAGGGCTAGACATAACATGGTGTGTGTTATCAACAGCCTCTGGGTCCCAGTACTGCAGCATGAGGGCTGTATGGGGAAAATCAGCTCAGACAGACCCACTACATGGGGGAAGTCTCCATAGCTTCTTGGTCCATTTCTGAACTTAATGAGTGCCACTAATTGCGTTGACTTCTAAATGCTTCTCTTTCTGCTTCTTGCTGTGACGCTGAAAGTTCCTCTGCTTTCCCTGCCTAACACACTTCACCAGGTTTTGTTACTCTTTGTCAGTGCCACAGCCCTATTGACAGAGGGCTAAAGAGCATTTCATTCAGGGATAGTCCTCATGAAACTGGGTCTCTGGTGTGTTTGCTAGATGGTATAAACTTATCCCTGTCTCCCCACTGCTGCTGAGAAGCGTGCCCCATCCTGCCAGCCTCATTCTACCCACAGATGAGCCCATGTGTTCCTGGCTGGGTCAAGGTCTGTTACTAGATCAGTATCCTGGCTTCAAACAAGCCAGGCTGGCATTAATACCATGCCTGCGAACCACTTAGAAGTATACATGTGTACTTTTAAAGTATTGACTCACTCCAGTGATAGTCTTTTGGACTGAAGATCTTCTGTCCTCTTGTGCAATGGGAAGTGAGAACATTGCCTGATCTATTGTATTTTCCTCAGAGAAAAAAAAGAAGGAATGGTCATCCTCCTAAGTATGAAAATCACTGGTGGTAGAGAGTGAAATGGAGTTTTTTCTCAAAAATTGACCAAGATGATTAAAACTGCTTCTCATTTTAACCTGGCCACTGACCACTCCATGTTGCAAAGTCTAGCCTGTCTGCTTCTGCGATGGTGACTGGACCCATCTCTTAAGCATGCCATGCATTTTAACTTGGGTTTCTTCTTAAAATCAGTGGGGACCCTAAGAATAACTGTTTGTATGGCTGTAACATCTCGTGACAGTGGCAGCACTGTACTCAACTCCATGCAGAAACCTCTCCTGGGGGGCAGAGGCTCTAAGGTTTGCAAATAGGTGCTCTTACTGAGAAGGCAGATGGGAGCAGCAACAGAGAATATACAGGAGAAGGAATCTGTATGTGGAAGTGGAGGACTAAACACAGGGCAAGGATAATACAGTTTTTAATAAAGCTATATTTTAAGTATTAGGTAGAGGTGACAGATTCTTAGCCTCAGTAACATGTAACAGTGCAAATCAAGTCTTACCTCGTGGATATGATGACCCAATTGCCTGAAATTTTTATTGGCATGGAAACAAAGCTGGTATCTAGCTACGCTTTTCAGTAAAACCATGCTAATATTACATAATTACTGCAATTAAAAAAATTATTAATCATGTGCTTTTAGTTAGCAGATTAAGCTGTCACTTTCCTTAAATTAAAATTTTAATGTGATAGGCTTGCAGCATTGCTGGAATAACAAATTAAGTATCACCAGTGAGGGAAGAGTCATAGTGGGGTGGAAAATGCGTGTCTGTGTCCTGCTCCCCATTATGATATTTAACAAATGATTGAAAAACATCAGCGTTTAGGAACACCACAGATCCAGTAACTGTGGGAGAGGGAAAGAAGGAAGAGGTATTGAACAGGGAAGATCTTGAATCTCAAATTCCTCTAGACAATAAAAAATAGAAAATCCTTCAACACGCGAGCGGTGATGAGGCACTGTTCACTTTAGCATTCCTTTATTGTTCAGGCCAGGGGCTAGCTTTTCAAGCTCTTGCTCTATAAATATAAACCATTTGTTTGTTAGAGATAAAATTTCTAACAACTGGCCATCATGCTGTCTTAAGGTTACTAATCTCTCTGCATTAACTTTAATCATCAGATGTTTTTGAAGAGAGAAATGAGACCAATTCCCCAAGGGTTTTCTGAATCCAAATCTCATTTTTCAAATTTTGTAAATGATATGCAGAGCTGAAATTAAAAAGCCTTTGAAATGAAATATTGATAGATAAGAAGACAGTCCCTGAGCTACAGAACCATACCAATACATAACACAACTCTTTAATAGCTGTAAAGCAAATTGTTTTCAATGAAGAAGGGCTTTTCTTTGTACAGTCCAAATTTATTATGAAAAGGTGAGCTGAACGGACACTTCTGCTTTACCAAATGAATCCTAATTCCCTTTAAAGTATCTATGTGAAAGGTGGTTAATGTCAATCACATCCCTGTAATATCCAATATAACCATGTTTGCTGTGGAAGGTTATTGTCCTGCTCAAAATAAACCATTTCAGAAAAGGAGGAAAACAAGCCCTTTCTGGTCACATAATCTGAAGATTAGTCCTACAGTGTTTCGTAAGAAGTAAAGAAAAAAATGCCTTAGAGAAGGCAGAGTAGCTGTGCTAGCAGCCAAGTCACGCTAACAAAGACCTGCTGCTGCTCTGTGGGCTTCAGCATCTCCTGTTCTGCAGCTTTATGCCAGGGTAAAACCCATCAGAGCTCAGCACCTTGGGAATCTGACCTGGTTTAAGGTTTTATTCAGCAAGGTGCACTCTGAATTTCAGATGTAGGCTGCTGTTCAGAAGATCAATTACTGGTTTTCATTCTGCTATTATTCCTGAGGGTGCATTTGCAATGTAATTAATTTTTATGTAGGGTTCTTCCATCCCCCCATTGACAGTTTCCTAGTAAAAGTATCTGCTCTGCTAGATTCATGTCTTCACTTAGCTTTAATCTTATGGTCTGAGATCCATCTCCATTCATAGCAAAGCTGTCTAAGAGCACTCTGTTTAAATCTCAGGCAGAGGAATTGCCAAGATTAAAAGCCTCCATAGAAACTGGGGGTAGGGAGGATTGGGGAAACAGGGCTTGACCTCCAGTGGGCAAGCTATACTCGGGCATGATCACAAAGGATTTGCATGGGACCCTCTTCTGTAACTTTGCTCGTAGTAGTGTCATCTTTCTCACTGAATATCTCGTTCCTTGGTAGCACAGCTACAGAACCTTCTTGCAGTTGGATCTTGGTAAAATGAATGTGTCCTAGAAATGTGGTAATTCACACAAACAGTATTTATGTGGACTGAGAAGTGGTGCTGCACATCCTGCTTGCTGGTGTGTCCTTAGCTGCTCTGGGAGGGGATATCAAATCTTGGTAGTGGGAATTTGGGGATCTGCAAGTCCTGAGAGAACAGGAGAGGACAGCGGGCTTTATTTATTCATTAAGTCACTACCATCCATTGGCCCTCAGCTTTACTAAAGTCTGAAATATCATAGGCTAGACAACACAGCTAAAGTCTCCTGCATGTGTGTCCTACTATTCTGTCTGGAAGAACCCCTGGGAAAATAGGGCTACTTAGCAGAGAAGTCAATTCAGTGCTGAGTGTCCATTTTGAAACTTCTCTATGTATTTCAGGCAAACTTGTGCTTTGTAGACATCGACAACCACTTCATTGAACTGCCAGAGGAATTTCCTCAGTTCCCCAACAAACTGGAGTTTATCCAGGAAATCTCCGAGGTTCTCCTGCAGTTTGGGATCCCTCCAGAGGGTAACCTGCACTGCAGCGACAGTGCCACCAAACTCAAGAACCTGGTTCTTAGCGACTTGGTGAACGACAAGAAGAACGGGAACATCCCTGGCAACGCCCTCAACATGTATGAGCTGCTGAAAGGCAACGAGACCATCGCCCGCCTGCAAGCCCTCGCCAAAAGAACGGGCGTGACGATGGAGAAAATGTCCATTACAGCCCCCCTCACAGAGAAGGAGAAGGATGGGAAATTGCCGTGCGAGGAGGTGGAGCTGAGGGACTACAAACTGAACGTGCAGCTTCGCGAGGTTTTTGCCAACCGCTTCACACAGATGTTCGCAGACTATGAGGCTTTCGTCATTCAGTCTGCCCCTGATATGGAGTCGTGGCTGACAAACAGGGAACAAATGCAAAACTTTGACAAAGTAAAGATAGCCATGTGTTCATTTTTTCCATCTGAAAGTGCTTTTGGAAGGGAGGGGGAATAGCTATATTATGTATATATAGCCTGGGCGCTCTTTAATCCACTGTTCTTCGTCTGCCTCACCAAGAGATTTGTCTGTTTTGATTACACAGGGCCGGGTTGCCTGCCAGAGTAAATCGGGGCAGATCCACTGAGCCAGTCAGATCTGTCCGGAATTGTATGAGCCAAGCTGGCAGGCTTCTGCCCTGCTGATGGGGCTTCTTCTGGGGGTTTGGCTTTCCTTTCCTTTCCTTTCCTTTCCTTTCCCTTCCTTTCCCCTTCCCTTCCCTTCCCTTCCCTTCCCTTCTCCTCTTCTCCCCTCCTTTGCCTTCTCTTCCCTTCTTTGCCTTCTTTTCCTTCCTTTCATTCCTTTTTGCTTGATGAGAACAGAGGTGCACACACAAGACGAAAACCAAATCCAGTCTCATGTTTCCTAATCTCAGAGTAGAATATTTTGTTAATGGGTAGTGTTGTTCTGTAGAAGGTTATCACATTGTTATGGCAGAAGAGTATTGCTATGACTCCCTTGTAGTGTGTGCACAAGAGTAAAAGGGAAGCTAGGATTAGAAGTGGGGAAATAAATGGATTGTAGGCCAGAGAAAGGAATGAGAAACATTTGGAATCTTGCACAGTTATTATTTCCAAGTGACTTTGCAAAGTAGATAGTGCTCTTAGCCATCATCTTTTTCAAATACAAGTCCAAGGAGAATGTTATAGGGATAAACAGTCAGGGACAGACAAAATATTGATTTGAGCCAGTTTTTCATAAAAAAAAATGCTGCCTTTTATTGGTCTTGTTTGTATTCAGGTGCTGGACAGTGCAGTGTTCAAAAGGAGGAGGTTGTTTGGGCAATCTCTGCTAGTACTGCTACGATAAAATGGGCTGTTAAGGTTAGGGTTTTCAAAGCTTAGTTAGGGACTTAGGCAATTTTAATTGGAATTTCACAATTAATTGTCTTGCTTAGCTTCACAAAAGAGCATTAGCTGAAGAGCATTGTACACCTTGTGATATGTGTGGCACCTTAATAAGTGATTGGATCCCAAGCAGGAATGTGCTGATCAGAGGTTCCAAGTGAGCACACGTGGCAGTGGTCTGCTGCGGCTTGCACAGGGCTTGATCTTGCAGGTGGTAGTTGCTAGGCTGGCAGCACAGACACTATTTCAGTAACTCCATATTCCCTTTACTGTAGCTGTCATGAAACCTCCCAACTGCTTATTTCTCACAGTCATGACCAAAGAGATGACCTGTGAGCCAAACCCCTTCAAAGCTGGATCCTGTCCTCCCTGGGATGTACGTTTGTGGTGGGGAAGTCTTGCCTAAACCTTTCCATTGACTGCTGGATCTGTTCTCTGCCGCAGGACGGCTCATCATGTCAACACAGGGTGGGAACGTGGCACTAATGAGCTGTTCTGTATTTCAGGCTTCCTTCCTTTCGGACCAACCCGAGCCTTACCTCCCATTCCTTTCACACTTCATCGAAACACAGATGTTTGCAACCTTCATAGACAATAAGATTATCTCCCAGTGGGAAGAGAAGGATCCTTTTCTGCGAGTTTTTGACTCCCGAATTGAGAAAATAAGGCTATATAATGTAAGGGCCCCTGCATTGAGGACATCCAACTATCAGAAATGCAGCACTTTGAAAGAAGCAGGTATGTTCAGACAGGCTAGTAAAATATTCAAAGGTACAATGTCAGCCACAAAGAAATATACGTCCTCAGTCATCTGAGCATTGCAGCTGGTAAGGAAGCCCCAGAGCTACCTGAGAAGGACTCGGTAGTGTCCTTATATTCCCTAGGCAAAAACTTCAGCATGCTTTTAAACACCCAAAACAGTAGGAGCCTTTACCTTCCCTTTGAGCTCTCCTAGGCTGGTGTCTTTAATAAACACAGACCAAATGATGGAGCTGGGCTCACCTCTTCTCATTTCACACAGCTCCTGTTCCATTGCCAGGAGAGCTTTCCTTCACTGTGGTGGTGGGACCAGCGCCAGCCACACTGAGGAGCTGAGTCCCACTGTCTGCTCCACTGGCCTCATCTCCTCCTCCTGTAAAAAGACAATTTTTTGCCTTACACCGTTTGGTTAGAGAAGCGGGGGATGCCAGGGTCGTAATCCTGTGTGGCATATTTAGTGGCTCCAGCCATAGATGCTCAGTGTTAATGAATAATAAGCTATGTACTGAGGACTTGGATTTTTTTCAATTACAGTCACAGGATCCATTTTCAAATTATACTTGAGTTTCTTACTGTGCAAGTATTTATTTCATTTCCAAGTGATACAGGGAAATTATATTCTTAAATTTGTTGGGACCCATATTAGCCAACTGGGGCAAACACATTTCTTAGGGGTTTTTTTGTTTAATTCCTTCAGAGTGTTTTACTTGTTACATATGTGGCAGAAAAATCCTGTATCTGCTTAACTTCTATCTAAAACAAATTCTAATTTGCAGGTCGACTATCTATTCAACGTCTAGTTTTGGTAGATATTGTGGCACCGGAACCTCATTTTCTGTCTTGTGAAAAGCAGCAAACTGATAGTAATACCAACTTTCCTTTGTATTAACTACTCACAATATATGTGACTCTAGCACCAATCCAGCACCTGTTTCTTTGAGTTACTATTTTCAGAACACTTCAAACTCTCTAACCCCACACTACCCAGTCCTTTTCTCCAAAATAAAACCATATGATTTTTTTTTTTTTTTCTGAGGGAAAAAAACGCTGCTGAGCTTCTAATGATAATGTATGTAAATCTTATGACAGTTTCTTTCTCATCACAGCTTTATAAACTAGAAAACATGTTCTGTGTTGTTCTTGACAAATGGAAAATGGATTTAGCTTCCACATTTTGCATATTTATTCGCTAGTTGTGATATGCTGAAAAGAACAGGCCTGCCTGCTAATGGATGGGCTTTAAAGAGTTGAATATTAAAGTTGCTAATTAAATACTGATTTCAGCCATGCAGCTCCTTTCTCCTCTCCTTCACAGTGCATCTGACTCAATGTTGAGAGGGTGACAGATTTTATTTTCATCCTGCTCGAGATTTGAGATGAAATCCTCACGTCCTTGAAGCAAATGACTGAACCGCATTAGTCTCAGCAGAGCCCAGATTCCCGGGGAGCCCTCTCTGGTCTTGCCATAGCCTCCCCTGTTTCTGAACATCTGTTCATCTTCTTGATGCTACTCAGGCCTTGCTACAGTTAGCTGTGCTTTTTGAAAGTATGTCCTCCAGTAATGACATATCTAATTTCAAGAGGAGGATCATTATAAGTACCAAATGTTTGCAAAAGTCAAGTATCATCCCCCACCTTTCCCCATGCATCTGCCCAGGGAGATGTGTCAGGGGCAAAGTGAGGTGCCCAACTGCACAGAAAGTTGCAGCTGGCCTCAGAGGTCTCCATCCTCCTGAAGGAGACTTAAATCGAAACACTAAATTTCAGGGAAAGATTGCACTGCTCTTGCCATCATAGAATGGTTTAGGTTGGATCATCTAGTCCCAGACCCCCTGCCATAGGCAGATACACCTTCCACTAGACCACATTGCTCAGATCCCCATCCAACTTGATCTTGAACACATCCAGGGATGGAGCATCCACAACTTTTCTGGGCAACCTGTTCCAGTGTCTCACCGCCCTCATAGTGAAGAACTTAAGTCTACGAGCCGTCTTGTAGGCTCCCATAAATACCTGCTTGCTTAACAGCTAACTTGTTTGTGCCAATTCTAGTTGTGTTGGGTGAAGAAACTAGAAGCAAAATAACAAAATAACAACACAGATGTTTTCTGAGTTCTGTAAGTGGCATATTTCTGCATCTAAAGTCACTATTAAACATTTTAGAGTATTTTCAGGGATTGGAGCATGACCACTCCTGTTGTCATAGCATAAGTCTTTGGGTGGTTTGCTAACATGGTTGTTCACCTGTGACTGTAACTTGCAGCCCAATCCATCGAGCAGCGGCTGATGAAGATCGATCACACAGCTATCCACCCGCACTTACTTGATATGAAGATTGGCCAAGGGAAATATGAACAAGGATTTTTCCCAAAGCTACAATCAGATGTCTTGGCAACAGGACCCACCAATAACAAGTAAGCACAGGTTTTCTGGATTTGAAAGCAGATTTCTCATATAAAAAATTCACATCATTGGATGGAAGTCCTAAATTTGGGCAGCTCCTAACCAGTCTAATGATCCCCAGCAACTTTTTCCATTTCTGGTTTGTATGGGCTTCGATTTTTGAAGTTATAGCCATGGTTTTGGTTATGTTAGAAAGCATTAGTTCTGGTGGTGAGTACTGAGTCTTCTCATACATATTTTTAGTTTTATCACTGCTGTAATAAGTTCAAAATTGATTTCTTTGCTGTTTTGCATTGAATAAGATAATTTGGAAAACCAAGCCAAAATTCAGATTCTGAAAGAAATTTTGGTATTGAAACCTCCACACCATCATGCAGAATGAAATTAATTCCCACTCTGTTCCTCTTTTTTCTTTAGCTGTTATTACATGACCCAAAGATTTTTAAAGCTCTTTCAGTTTTCATATTTGAATAACCTGGAAGAGTAACTTGGTGAGGGTGTAAGGTGCGTGGTTCTGTACCTGGGTTTCTCTGCTGAGGTTCTGTAGTATACTTTGATATGAAGGTAGGGGTACCTGTAGCTGTGGAATTGAGCATGTTGTTACATAGTTAATTTACCTAATCTAAAATGATAACCTGGAGTATTGGTACACTTTACGTTTATACAATTATGATATAAAGTAAGTCCTGTAAGTTACATTTTTTTTCTTTCTTCCATCAAAACCGAGAAGGGGGTTTTGCCCCCTTCAAAGATGGAAGATTTGTGCATCAATGATTACTATTTCATTAAATTATTAGGTCAACCCCTCACTTCCATTTTCTGTGGTAGGTCAAAATGTGGGAGCACTGATAAATCTGAGAGTTCCAAAAGCTGCAATTGTCCAAATGTTAAAGCTAGCTCTTGTTTTAGACAAGTGCATGCACACACATTGCTTTGAGCTCCTGTATGAGGTGCCCACTCAATTCTATTTATACACCTTTTGTGCACCCTAGTGCTAGCTAATCCTTTTTTAATAATCTACCAGGAATAAAACTTGCTAATGGTAAGATATCCTTAAGTATTGAAAGTTTAAAAATTGCAAGTCTTTAAATTAAATAAACAAATAAATGCAAGAAACAAAAGGAGGAATGCATATTTCGAAGTTCCTTTGTTTGCAGTCTTCCTTCAAAGTGAGACAAATCTTACAGATAATGCTCCCTTAAGGAATGGAGGATTTCTTCATCTTGTGGGTTGCTGTGTTTAGCAGTCTGCCTCTTATCCTTATGGTAGGTTTCAGTTTCACAGTGTCAGCAACAGTGTGAGCATGCCCAGCCTGCTTGAAGTTGCTTATATCTTCTGGCTCTATTGCAGAATCTCAGTGAATCTATGAATAAGCATCAATTAAAAATAGTTTTCCTTATGCCTTTTGAAATTCTTCTGTTGGATTGGTACCTATTCTAAAATGTGACTTTAATTCCTTGAGTGATAATTTTAATTTAGATAGCTGGTTTTGTCTTCAAATTGCAGCATGTTTCAGAATTTGTAAGTACCAGAATTCCATTACTTATTGCAAAATGGTGTCAAAGTGACAAATATTTGGAATTCCTCCAGTTGTATATTGCCAAAAGGGTTTGTAATTGGAAAATCTCAAGACCATCTGTTTATATCTTTCTGCTTCCTGACTTTTTATGTGAGCAGCTGAGAGGGCTCTCTTTCTCTCTCATTTAATATGTGTAATTCTGCTGAATTTACACCCACGTATGAAACAGATAGCCTTTTCATGCTCTCTGCAAATACGGCATAATTCTTTTGACCACAAAATCAATTGAAGTATAGCCTTCCATTAATTCGAATTTCCCAGTGTATGCTTTGTGGAGATATGTTATACTTGCATTCAGGACTGGGCCCTTGCGTATGGGGATAGGGGAAGAGAACATTTCAGCTACATTCCCAAGCAGTTCAGATGTAGCTATTGTGTGTGTTCATAAATTTAATGCAAAGGATCTTGCTTTGTAGATATGAGATAATGAGAATTGGTTTTACACACTTCAGTTCTACAGAGCAGATTTTGTCCTGAATGTTGTAAGAAGTGTATTTGTGGGAGAGGACAAAGAAAGAGAAGTCATTCTCATATTACAATCAATCGTTGCTGGACAGTAGCAAATAAACCAATTCAAAGCTGGTTTAATGAAAACTTGTCCTCACTGGCCAGCAATCAGAATTTTATCGCTTCTCTTTCTGGGCAGATAAACTAATACATAACTAAAGCTCATGATGTTATCTAGCTATTCCCTTCCTGTAACCAGGCAGAGCACAGAAGAGCTCTATCAGTTACCGTGCTATTATATGTACAATATATCTAAATCAGAAATATATTGCAAAGAACAAACACTTTTTGTTTTCGTTCTGGATCCTATATATGATCCCAGGAAACCACGTTGCCTAAACAGGCAGAAATTGTGTTTGGGAGAGGAAGTATCTGACTCTTGCTGGCTGGGCATGGAAAGTAGGGCTTGGGGACAGAGGGAGGGTTGCCAGTCATATTGGATCACTTCCACCTGAACACAGCTGGAAATAAATGTTGGTCACGTTACCATGTGTGTTGAAACATCGAAGTCTGTCATATGAGTGAAGTCCAGTAATGTTTCATCTGTCAGCCTGCAGCCATGCTCAGCAGCATACTTTGCCCCACTTCTGCCACTCCACTGCCTCTTCCCACTTCCCCTCAGGATGTTCTCTAGAAGACTGGACAAGGGGGTGAACCTGTGCTCCTCTCACCCCAGCCAGTGTCATACTGCTTGCTGCTTTCTCTCACCTGCTCAGTCATTTGTGAGTTGGGAGAGCAACTCCTCTTACATTTGCCCCTATTCTTACCAGCATTCAGACTGCAGGTGCGTGTTTGGTGTCATTGTCTCTTTACCTCATGGTGAAACATGGAAATATGGAAAATGGAAAGAAATTAACTGCAGAATATGCAGATCTAACTTAAGCAAAAGATGATAACTGTTGTATCCAGATTATTTCTTAAAAGAAATACTATTTTTCCATGAAGAAAAGAGCAATTAGTCCCAGCTAACAGCAATTTTTAAAAAAGCCTGAACCAAAAAAATCCCCACCCAGTTTTGTGCTTCTTCCCATCAGGCAGCAATATCCCACCTGAGGGACTCTCTCTACATTCATCGCCTTCAATACATCCCTCACATCATGGGAAAACCTCCTAGATCTACAGAAAGCAGCTGCAGCTTCCTCTGAGTTCAAAGGTGGCCTGTCCACGCTGCTCTAACCTTGTAAAGCAGTGGCTTCTGCAGAAGTCCTCCTAGAACATGTCCCAGGAGAAAACATGCTGTCCATTAGAGAGTTTGTCTGTTATTCTGGAAAAGAGCCATGGTTCTGGAGCCCTCCTTTCCTTTTTCAAACCCCAGCACTGTGTTGTGGTTTCTACATGTTCCCTTCTTCCTTCCCTGCATACATTTTCTGTCAGGCTTTTAAAATTGTAGCTGGGACTCCTCTGGCTGATGTATTTGCAATGATCCAGGAGAGGAATTTGAATGACAAAAAGCCAAGCTAAATAAACACTTCATGGTTTTTGATTAGCTAATTGTTAAATTACAGTGAATATGCTTACAGTGCAAAATTACAACAATGAAACAAGATGTGTTTTCAATCTAATTGATTACCTTGTAACTTAATTTGTACTAAGAAGCTTGATAAATGAGGTTAAATATTGCAGAAGAAGACACTGATTGCACACCAAGTATCCAAATATATTTGCGTTCTGGCAATTTGTAGTGAATGCCTGCAAAGAACAAGTGAACTGATTTTTTTTTTTTTTTTTCTTAATTTCTTTTGGTTTTCAGAGGAAGGTTTTTCTTTGTTACACATTTACAAAATGGCTTTAATTATCTTTTATGCCATTCTGTTTGTTTAGCCTGTTTTTCCCACCTTCTTTATCTGAGCCCTGCTTTCCTCCTTGCTTCCTCTCCTGACCAGCCTGTTTCCTCTTTCCTGCTCTGGCTACTTCCCTCTCCTGATCCCTCTCACTTCTATCCCAGCCTCCTGTGAGCTTCATGCTTTAGTCTGTCCTCTCTGCCCTGCCTGACCTGCAGGGATCCCCAAAGGAAGGCATAGTCCAAGTCTTCAAGCACAGATCCCTCTATACTTGGCCTCATAACCTCAGGCTTTCACTGAGTGTTGTCTTGCTCTTACCCATGAAGCAGATTTCAAAAGTACTTGTTTGCTTTCTCTGGGCATTTGTTCCTGTGCTGTGTTTTGCTGACCACACCACTGTGTCAATATTTATTTGTGAAATCAGTTCATTAGGAGTGTATGAAATCAGTTCATTTTTGTGTTCCAGCTTATGGCACGACTTGTATGGGCACTGACCTCTGGCCTCCATCACCACCACCCGCTTCAAGTTATGAACTGCCCGGGGTTTATTTGCCCTGGTGCTCTGGTTCTCCTCATTTTTAAATTGGACTACTGTTTGTTTATTCACTTATGTTAACATCAGTTATTGTTTTTAAGGAAAATACAATATATATAATGCAACATGGTTACTGAATCCCTGCATGATGATTGAATTCACTCTGGTTTTAACTAAATTATTTTTTATGTAGGAAATGGTCTGTCTCTTGTGCTGAGTGTTTCATATTATATGGGTTTTTTCTACCTCCCTACCTGTTGGATACTGTTTTAAGGCTGGCTGCCTTCAATGAAGTTTTGTGGGTTTGTTTGGTTTATTTTTTTAATCAAGCCAAACAATTTCATTTTCAAGTAGTATAGAGTAGCATCTGTGCAGTGTATCTAAATGAGCAAGAAATGAGTCAGCAATGAGCCATCCACACACAGAGCTGATGTAATTTGAACTTTTCAAGTAACAAAAGCTCACCTTTTCCATATGAAAATCTGAAACAAGCAGTTACTATACATTAGGTAACCTAATATATCAAACCACTGACAGGTGCAATGAAAATATTAACCAATTGTGTTCAAATACGTTCATTTTCAAGAATAAAGTGTGACTTACACTATGTGCTTAAAAATGGCTTCTGAAATAGGAACTCTGTGCTATGGGGACTTGGAATCTGATGGGTGAGTCTCCTGAGTACTGATCCTCTTTTCAACTGGTAAAAGGGCAGTTAACCTCTTTCAGTTAATGTATCACTTTAAAATAGCTGCACAGAATTAAAGTTCACAGGGAAAAATGTGTGTCTCTAGAAAGTTTCCAAATTAAATACCACTTAGGACAGTGGTTTGTCAGGGCTTAAGGGGTGATGCTGGCAAATCGCTATCGCTGTTCCTTGCAGAGGATGGTAGTTGTGGGTACCACCCTTTTAAATCACCTCTTTTCATATAATCTGACAAGACAGCCTGTCAGTGCAAGACCGCTCTCTGCAAGGCATTTTGCTCATTTTTGTCCACCCGATCAGCAGTTTAAAAGCTTTCTGGTTCAGCCCTGCAGCAGAGATGGAGAAGGTGAATTAGTCTCTATTCAAGCTTTCATCCTCCTTACCATGGAGCAGCGTGTGCAGAGCAGACTGACAGTGCAGAACCCCTCCCCTGCCAGCCCATCCGTGATCAGGTAGAGCTTGGTTTCAACCTTCCTTTTAATTTGTTTGGTCCAACATGTATTTGACTTGGAATCTCTGTGTAGTCCCACACAAACTACTTCTGAGCCCAAGCAGATTACATGTGCAGGCTGCATGCTTTGGGGGGATTTGGTGGAGGGTAGAGTGCAGCTATGTGCTAATTTGTGTATATAGACATGTGGTCAGGTAACTCCTTTGATGGAAGTATATAGGTAATAGGTGGGTATGATCATGCTTTGCAGACCTTAATAGCAGTGTGCCTCAGAAGATGGTCTTTATGAGGATATGTAGGTTCTGTCCTGTAGACAAGTGTATTTGTCATCTTCCTTTTCTCTGTTATCACTGTAAGTAGATTGTAACTTACAATTTTCATGGTGATGGTAATATTGGTTAAATCCGTCTGTGAATGAAGTTGTCCAGCAGCATGTTGCATGTGTTGCAGTATATATCCTGCTTGTTGCACCCATGTTTGGTTTGGGTAGACATCATTTCTTCATTGCTCGATGGAGTTTTAAAAAGGGGAACAGAGGAGAAAGGTAAGGGGAGAGAGACATGTACACAGGATTGCAGTGCAGCAAGGCCAGTCCCTGGTGTGAAGCTGCCCTTTTATTAGATTGGTTTCTGACAGTTCAGCTTTGATGCTGACTACCTTACCACTTCTATTACAGAAATTAAACATCACAGGTTAAGTACCATCTGTTCCAAGTGTCACCTTTACATTTCCTCCAACCTCTGCAAACCTATTCTTGTGCTTGGTGTGTCTAATTTGATATTAAACAATACTGAATTCACTGTCGTCAGGTTAAAAGTGTCTTTGTTGGAGGTGCCTTCATTTAATTTCTCTGTATTGAACAGAGCACAGTTGTCCCTGGCTCCTCCTCTGAAATATCACTGGTTTTTCGCAGCTCCTGAAGGTGAAGGGCATTCATCTTTAAACATGGGACTTAGATACAGGCAAACTACTGACATAAGCATTTTCTCCCTTCTCTATCTAGGCAGCTTGTCCCAGGGCTCTCCGCAACACAGTGCTCAAGCTGTGGCTTCATCCCCAGAGACAGTGCTTATAGCAATGCCTCTGCTGTGATGAATAAATGAAAGATGTCAGTCACCCATGCTCATGGCTCTACAGGCAAAAAACATAAAGGGGAGAGGGCATTTTTGGGGTCAAAGAGGACTCGGGCAGCATCCAGGCTGGGCAGCAGTGCTGTGTGCACTCCAAGGTGCCAGGCATCTCAGGGCTGAGCCCCCCAAGGCAGGGACCAGCCAGGAGGGCTTCATTTCCTCTGGCATCTGCTCCACAGGGATGCAGGCGGTAGTGGTTTAGCTGAAAAGCCCAAGACTAAGGGCTGACAACTAGTAGGGGTTTGCCCCCAGAAGTACAGCTTTCCTTGCTGCTTTGGCAGAGCTGAGGCTGAGGTGTGAATATGGCAGCAGCTGACAGCAGGGCCAGAGAGGCACCTGCATGAGATTTTGGCAACCCAAGGGAGATGGGGAGGGCTTTTACCCCCACTTAAAATCACTTTGAGTGACCGAAAGAGAAGGGGAGGAGAAATTTAAAATGCGATCTCTGCTGATGAGAGGGGAGGAATGGTTATTGTGATATTGAAGCATTATTTTGGGAAAATTCTATGTGGCCCAGTAAAGAAAAGGCTTTAAAAGATTTAGCTGCTTAATCCTGCTTATCTGCTGTTAGATCTTCCCAAAACCTCCCAGAGAGATTCAGAGCTGCCTCTGAATGCACAGACCTCACTCAGCGCCCAGGCAGCTCTGTGTTCTCTGCTTAGAGGCTGGAGAAGAGGGAGTGTGCAGCTCGCTGCCGTAAGTGCTCCAGCTAATGAGCACCAGTCTCTCATTCATAAACACCCAATGATCTCTATGGTTGTATGCTTAAAATGTTCAAATAGTTCTGATTAACAGTCTGGAGAATGGTCTGTGCCTTCTCCCAGATGGAGTACAGGGCTGGAATTAACTGGAAATGCTTTAATGATGGTGTATTACTTGTAATTATTCTGTGGTTTTCATTCAGCTTTCACCTTTGGTGAGACGTATTTCCTCAAAGGACACCTCTAACAATTTTTACATCTTCCAGTAACTGCAGAAATGCAGGTGGAGAGAGATCCAGGCTTTGTCTAGAATTCAGAAAATACAATAGAAATTGGAGCAGAAAAATATGATATGGGTAATATTTGATCTATAATTTAATGTTGTAGTGTATTATGGATGTTTTATCATGTGAAATCTAAATGTGGTACTAACTTGCAATAAGTGGAAAGTCTCTAGAGCCAGGTAGCTAAAGTCCCTTTAACGTCTGCTATCCTCTGTTCAAGGGGGTGTTTTTTCTGCCGCATCTCTACTTGTTGGGATTATTAAAATGGTTTTTATTTTCCCCCTCTCAGTCATCTAATGTGGCATTGGATTTTGCTTCTGAAAAAAAATAAAGTGGTGACTTATTAAACTCATGGGCTGTATATTTTTAAGACTTTTGAGGAGGTGCAAAGACACTTATGTCAGTAATGTATTCCTCTGAGAAGGTATCAGCATTTGCTGTGCAGACGCCTATTGGGCTGTTTAGTGTAGTTAGCAGAGACTCGAGGCTACATTGTTTTAAAAATAAATCTCTTGTCATATGGGATGGTGAGGTGCTGAACCACAATTACATGCAGACCCAGATGTTTATTTCTTCCTTTGTACTTGTTTTCTTGACGTTATTTGGCAGGTAGGAAGGGACTTTGATTTGACTATAAAAAAATATAGTTCCTGTGATTTTTTTTCCCTTTTTATCTGTGCAGTTAGCCAAAATTTGGGTTTGGGTTGATCCACTGGAGGAATTGGTGGAGATAGTTAGGTATATGTATGCAAAGTCCTTCTCTCTGGAAGCAGGAGGGGTTGGTTACCAGGGGTCACATTCCTACACTTCTTGTGGGTCAAATTCCCTCCCATACACATCCCCAGTGGCTTGCTGGACATGTCAGGACTCAAGTCCAGTTGTATGCTGCAAGGGTTTCCTCCTCCAGGCATGCATCTGCCTATGTGTCATCAGCTGAAACTCCTTGCTGAAACAGTTCAGATCCCAGGTCCTCTTTGTATATGCTCCTGTTTGGAGTGCACACAGAATAGCTGGGTTTGGGATCTGGAGACTGCTGTCCTCATCAATACCACCTGTGTGGAGAGGCTCACCAAGCACACACTTCTGTCTTTGATGTGGGAATCTCTGTTTCCCTCTGAAGAGATCTATCAAAGGCAGAGAACCCAGATCCTCAGGGACTCTGGCTGTTGATCACAGCTCCTATAGAAAAAGCCATTTGTGATGTGGTGCCCCACATGGACATTTCAGTCTGGAATAGAATGGCCAAGATGGAGACAGGTTTTGAAGGATCCCATTGACTCAAGTTCTAAGGTTGGGGAGTGTTGTTTTCTTGGTGAATTTTTTTATTTTTATTTTTCTTTATTCTTTTTTTCTTCCAGATTTAGGTTATCCCTTCAAATTCTTCCAGGCAGTTTCCTCCTATAAGTAGAGCATTATTCATACATCCCACCAGGCACTGCAGCTGGAGTGCTGCCCTGGGCTGGCTTTGTGTTCTGCTTCACCTTGGTTTTGCTTTTTAACTTCTAACTGCAGAAAAGAGGAAGAACAGATGACTTCATTAAGTGTCTGAAAGGCTATACACTTAAAGACTCTTTTTTCCCTGTATTTGAAAGACCTTTTAATTTTAATAAACACAACCACAGTAATTAAGTAATATCATCTGAAGATATAGCCTTCATGTGCATCAAGATACTTATTTTTAATGCTTGATAGGTTGCTTTATACAGTGTTATTTCAGCCTTCTTTTATAAATAATGTATTAACTTCTGTATTCTCTGCACCACTTGAGCATTTTTGTTTTCAAGGATTTGACTGAAGGCTATGGTATTATTAGAAATCCTACAATCAAACTAGAAATTCCTTGGGACAGAATTATCTTAGTTTATGTTTTGTTATAGTATCTGGCATAAAGGATTTTAGACACTTGGGAGCTTTAAGGTTGCTCGGTTTCAAACTTGGTTACCAAGCAGCTGCTTTCAGGCAACAGCCACAGATGAGAAAAAAAATCAACTGGACATATATGAATATGTAGAAAAATACAGACTTTCTGTGGTACTTAGTAACCAGATGCAAAAAAAAAAAAAGATATGGTGAAGATAGCAACATGATTTATCCCAGGAACATCAATATTGTTTATAGCCTTTATGTGCACCCAATATCACAGTAGTTACTGTTACAATGAGAAATTTCTCTGACATAATTCCTGGAAGTACCACAGAAAGTGGAGAAAGGAGAACTGCCACCTCTTGCAAAAGAAGAAAATCATAGATGTTGCTACTCAAAATACATAATTGTATTTTGTTTGCTCCTACGAACAACATTTTTATCAAACTTCAGTAAATGAAGAAAATAATGGTGGTGTTGGGTAATGAAGTACAATGATTTACCTAGTGGTAGCATCAATGTTGTGGCATGACCTTCTTTTTGGAACACAGGAGCTCTCTGGAGACCCTGGCAGATGGTGGACACATTTCCATTAGGGTTTTTGTCCCTTGGGTCACCTGCCAGGCAGTTTCCCCCAGGGAGGTCAGACATCAGTTTGCACCCATGTCTACTGCAGGGTCCAAGATTGTGCTGCTCCTGCTGCAGACCCGTTGGATGTCCTTTGGCTTCCGACCCAGGCTTTCCCTCCTGTTTTTTCCCTAGTCACTTGTTGTCTTCTCTCTCTCTCTGACTCCCCAGCCGCTGGGCCAGTCGCAGCACCACCACACAGCGGAGGAAAGACCGCCTGCGGCAGCATTCAGAACACATCGGGCTGGATAATGATTTGAGGGAGGTAGGTAGCATCATCCATGGGTGGCACAAGCTTGTGATCCAGGAGGTGAAGTTTAAACAAACGATGTGTTATGACTTCAGGCAGTTTTCTGGCTATCCTGAGGTTTGTGTGGATCTCTGTAGCCATTTAGACACTGCTCGTCACAAACGCTTGTATATGTTGTACAACTTCAAAGCGCACAACAGAAATAAAATGCTTTTATTATTTTGGAATAAGACAGCCCCTTTGTTGTCAAGAAAATGGCTTAATTGGTGATTTAGACCCTGGTCATGTTACTGCCTGCAGAGACCAGAGCCCTGGTGCCTGCCTGGATGCAGCTGCTGAGCTCTGGCCAGCATAAAGGTCTCTACAAAAGTCAAGTCTTTGAATAAATGTCAGCGCTGTACAGGCAAATGAGGCAGGACTTTTTTCTTTTTCAAAGGAATTTTTTTTCTCTCTCTCACTTACGTAGATTCCTGAGCTGAGTAAGCCTATTTAAAAGGTTAAGACTTCGGGGCCTTTTTATGCCTAAAGCTTGGAAACTCCCCTGCATCTTGTAAATGTCAGTCACATACACACATTCCTTTCCCATCTTTTCAGTTTCTTGTCCTTCATTAAATATTTTCTGCCATATTTTTCCATTAATGTCCATGTGCTTCTTTTGTATGTCACGAGCAAAAATAAAACATTCATGCTGTTTTGTGGTAAATCTTTCTGGATAACGTTGGTTGGTGTTGGCATTTGCCCTCTGAAAGAAACTGAACAATGAGTGGACTCTTGAGCTGCAGCTTAGAATGATGTTTCATGGAAACATGGCAAAACAGCACTTATATATGTTTGTTGCTATTTTTGCTAACATGGCTTTGCAAGTATATTTTAAACGTTGCCTCGTGTATATCTCAGCAGAGCCTTTTCAATACTTTGTCATGTATTTACTTTCTTCTTTTTTTTTGGCTGTGGATCATATGCATGCTTCTTTTGCTTTGTCTCCTCTTTCTTTCTGGCTATTCTGCCATTGGGGCATCTGCCTCCTCTTAGCCATCGGAGGAGCTTTTGCTTCGTCAGAACTCAATGGCCTTCTGGGAGTGGGATCAGGGACCACCCGCTCCTGTACGGCCTCCTAAAAAATCCTTCTCTGAATGCTGCCTGGTATGTTTTAGTTTTTCTTGTTGAAAGCTGCTTTTGAGATCTTGCTAGTGTGAGGAACCACTGTCGTCACTGCGTCTCAAACCCCTCCCTTTCTCGTAGAGTATGAACACGTCCCTGTAGCGATTGAAAGTGTGGTTATAATCGGAAAAGTAGCTGGAGATCAGCTCTAGGCTTCCACACCAGCTCCCTGGCAAACATGACAGGTCCAAGGCTGAAAGACAAGAATTTTTTTTTGCTTCGTTTTTTCCCATGTTGCTGGCCTGGCAATTCAGTTTAGGGTGTCAAATCCAAAAAAGCATTGCTTTCTCACTGCTGGATCATTGCATCCCAGTGAGAAGAGGGTGGTGGTGTGTGGATGCTGATGAACAGGCAAAGGCCATTCAGTTGGTTTTCTCATCCCACCCTTATTCTTCTCTTGAACTTACAAGAGTTAAGTTTTTTTCCTTTTTATTTTTACTATAATAAAAAGACCTATGATGAGTAAAGTAAGGTTATCCATGTTTTGTACTCTTCAGAATATAACCGCACTTTGCATTTTATTTATCCCTTTACATTTAAAAAGAAATATTAGATTTCCTAATTATATATTCCCTGTATTACTCTTTCACTGTTTTCGTTGCTAATTTTTGCACTTAGATGGAAGTTGCTTGCTGAACATGCTTTCATCATCTGTGAACTGTTTTGGGTTTGGGGGTTTGTTGTTTTGGTTTCTTTTATTCCCACATGTAGTTTTAAAAATATTTTTAAGTCCTTCACAGTATCAGTGAAACTATAACTAGCTAGGTAAGCACTTTTGTTGAACACAACTTTCCACGTCAGAACCCTACATTCTTGTCTGATCTGTTGGACTGATGTGAAGTGGTTCTTGTCCAAATTTTGTATTGAAAATATCCAGTTACGTCAGAAAAACTGTAGTCCTTCATAAAAAAAAAAGTGAGTTATTTCAGTTGACTTCAATGTGTTTGGATTTTGCTTTTGCTTTCCTTGAGCTGGTGGAAGGTGTCCCTGCCCATGGCAGAGGAGTTGGAACTAGAAGATCTTTAGGGTCCTTTCCAACCCAAACCATTCTATGATTCTATGAAATAAATTAATTTCTCCCCAGACGGAAGCTCTAAGGATGCAGTGGCTGTAGTGACCTCTCAGTTCCCCAGAAAACCCAGCCAGAAACAGCAGCACTGTCTCTGGATGGATGTGACCAGCTCCTCTCGGGGGGAAGAGTGGTCATTGTCACATACTGGCCCCCAAAGAGGCAGCATTAACTGGATAAAAACACACTATGAAAATGAAGTACTCCCAGACCAGGCTACGAGTGCTGTGTTTCAAGGCTTTTATTTGACAGCATTCTATTATCTTACTCTTTTTAACAACAGTTTTATGAATAATGCTCGGACAGCTTTTTTATAAGCTTCATATTTGTACACCTAAATGTGGCCAACTTCTTAGCTTTGTTCAGCCCTCTCACTGATGTTGGGGGCAGAGGGTACTTGTTGACTGGTTTGGGGGTTTTTAGCTTACTAGAAAAAAGCCCAAAGCAAAACAAAACCCACCACATCCCTGAACAACAAGGCAGGAATGTTTAGAAGTCTTTTATTATAGCTTGGATCTCTTTTTAAAGAGTATGCTAATTTTTGTCCATACCTCTCAGTTACCATCCCACAGTAAAAACACGAATGATTCTAAATGTCATTTTTGTTTAAAATGAGCTTCAGTTGTAATTAAGAAATTGAGAATAAAATCAAATCTCAGTTTTCCCACACAAGCTATCCAGATCAAAAGTAATGAATGAATGAATGAAATCTTTCTCCTTCAATAAGTGTATTTTTGCTTCTTGTAATTTATTTTCAAAGGATTTTTTTTCAATTCTTGTATAGTCCAGTAACAAACTAGACAAATGGCTTTTTTTTTCTTTTTAAGTGAGACAATAACAATGGAAAGAAACTTTACTTGGTATTTTGACTTTATTGCTGAATGAAGGTATTGCACTTTTATGCACTTGCTGTGGCTAACTTTGGACTAGCAGCTAACAGCACAGTTCACTAGCTAACATTGACTGTTTCAGTACCACATAGGAAAATATCTTGCTTTTTCAGTTGTCAAAAGGGAGCATTCTGCTTCTCCAGCCTGGCACCTAAACACCAGACAAATTATGATCTTTTACTAGATTAACACTAGCTCATTCCTTTTCACCAGCATTTGCTTGCTTAGGATTAGGATGAGGAGAGTCCCTCTGACTTATAATATCTAAAATTATCCTGTTTATTTTTAGAAATACATGCAGGAGGCAAGGAGTTTAGGAAAAAATTTAAGGCAGCCCAAACTCTCAGACCTCTCTCCAGCTGTGATTGCCCAGACCAACTGGAAATTTGTGGAAGGGTTACTGAAGGAATGTCGCATGAAGGTAGGTCCTCCATCACGTACTCTCTCCTTGCTTACACTGAGCATCTGCAGATGGTGTCCTGAAAATCCTTCACAGCTGGAATGGTGTTGGTCTGTTGGTGTACCAGGCTACTGCAGGGTGGATGTCCCTTGAGTGTTTATATTTTAAAACTGCTGGAAAAGAAAGGAACGTATTTTGGCTCTTCTGTTTATGTGGTCAAAGTCGGTGGAAAGAGTAAAAAGGACAGGAAGGGAGAATGGGCATGATCAGACATCTTAGGGAGGATTTCCTTTAATTGTTCATATTTACATGTAGCCTAAACATAACGGGCTCAAGACCCTCAGTCAAAAGGGAAGCATTCCGCATGTGTGGCTGTTGTGCATGTTGTTTATGTAGAGCAAAAGTATAGTATTTTCTAATATTAAAGAAGCTTTTATAACCATGGAAATATAACTTCTTTGTGTCGTTGCAGTTGGTGGTATGCTATTACCTGAGTTTTAAACTTTAATAGCTGTAACAAGAACAAAAACAGAGACTAAGACTGAAAATGTATCTAGCTCTGTGCTCTGTTTTTAATACCAGTCAGTAATAGATCAACAGTGTAGGGATAGTACAATAGATAAAGGGCATGGAAATAGGAAGTACGGAGCAATAATGCAAACTTTTTAGTTATTCTTTTTAATTTACAATCTCTGTAAAGAGATTTGAAGTCTCTTTGGTCAAGCCACTGGCAATGGTATCTAGATTAAGTATATTTAAGTAAACTAATCTATAAATTCCATTCTTTTTTGGATAACATTCTTAGAAATCTTTGGCGGGGGGTTATTTTTTTGTTTTTAATAGACTAAACGCATGTTGGTAGAGAAGATGGGCCATGAAGCAGTGGAGCTGGGACATGGAGAAGCCAACATAACAGGTCTGGAGGAAAATACATTGATTGCTAGTCTCTGTGATCTTCTAGAAAGAATCTGGAGCCATGGTCTGCAGGTCAAGCAGGTTGGTAACTGGAAACTTGTGACTTTGTGCATACAGTAATCTAGCAAATACCAAATGCCATCTCTGCCTTTTAAGCTGCTACTCACTGCTGTCATTCCAACATAAAGTGGGAGATATCTTTAGGCCCAGAGTCCCTATTTTGTTTAGGAATAAGGTCCCTCTTGTGCAAGATTTATACCTTGTGAGGGTTTGAGGAGCATGGGGGTTTGTTTTCTTGGGTGGTTGGTTTATTTATTCTCTTTCTTTTCTTTTATTTGAAAGATAACTCTGGAAATAGCAATGATTTTGTCAAACAGGTGTTTGGTTTCTTCTCTTTCAACCTTAAGAAGGGAAACCCAGGGAGAGGACAAAGAAACAAGGCAGGTGGTGTGACTGATAGGTCAGTGAGATGGTCCAGTCCTCTCCTCTTCCTGTGGTTTCAGAGGCCCAGGAGAGAAGGATTGATTGTCACTACTGAATATTTTACTCATTGAACTGCCATGTCATTATTTTGCTGTGTTCATTGGCCTCTTTTCTTTTGCTTGATTTATTTAAAGCTACATACTACATATTCAATTTTCAGGGGAAATCTGCTTTGTGGTCCCATTTACTTCAGTACCAGGAGAGAGAAGAGAAGCAAGAGCATAGTGCAGAGTCCCCAGGTGAGTACTTGGCAGTTGACCCCATGAAGGGTCCATCACAGCGAATTAATTTGCGCCTGGGAGAAATGGTGCAAACACAGTGAAACCCATGCAGGATTTTCGGTGTATTTGCTTGCTAATATCACATTTACGTTTTGAGACCTTTCATAATCATTGTGAAGATGTCTTGATGTCTGGACAAAATAGATCGACATCATTAGAGAAAAAGGAATATGTTTATTACCCCTGTCTGGAAAATTACTTGATATCTGTTCACGACCTTCATTCCCTTTTAATCAGCATTGAGTAAGGTGGGAGAAGCAGTGCTTCCACGAGAGAGGATTGCTGAAGGAGATGAAGGTGTGGAACTGTGGCTAAAACAGCTGACATTTTTCTTTCAGTGAACATAATCTGCCTCTTAAATCCAAATGTGTATAGCTCCATGTTCCCTAAATCTTTGTACTGGTGGATGGTACAGTTCAGAAGTGTAATTGATCTCTATTCATCAGTCTAGGTGCTCAGTTTATGCTTTGGCTTGGCCCTTTACAATCACTAAATTACTTCTGTGTTCTGAGAGAGATTGGTTTTCTGATGACCTCAAGATCTCCATGCCCAGTGGCTGCTGCTCGGTATTGTAGTAAAAGTCTCTGAACTTTAGTGGGTCATCTTCCAAGGACTCTCCAAACCTCCAAATCCTGCAGAAGGGAACTTCTATGATCAGTCCTCAAAGACACATCTATGGACAAACTAGTCTCGCTCATGAAAAGACTTTTTAATAGGCTTCAGTGACTAATGCACTAAGCAATCTGGCTGGCAGGCACAAATTCCTGAGAGCAAATTGTGTCACCACAAAGCAGTTTGATCAGGGTAGCAGAGCACTGAAATGCATGGCATTCTTAGCACTGAATGTGCTACTGTAGCCTAATTTTATTGTGTCCTTCTCAGTTGTGAGCTTTCCAGAGAAACATATTATTAATAAAACTCATCACCGTGCAGACTTATGTTAATTTATTTCACATATGAAAAAGGAAGCTAAATCTCTGAGTTCAGTGCTGGTTGAAGGAAGGAATAGGGAATGTATTAAGTGTTTTTCACTTTGTCTACTTTTACATTTCCAGGATAGGGTTAATGATAATGCACAGAAACATTACAGTTACCAGCCTCTTTAAAATTGTTTTCAGCTGTATGTAAAACAAATGCATTGCAGACCATTACTGTAATTTTGTATGAACTTCATGTATTTTTCTCCACTGTAGTTGCTGTTGGAACAGAAAGACGGAAATCCGATACAGGAATTACTCTGCCTACTTTGAGGGTTTCCCTGATACAAGATATGAGGTACACAATTTGTTTCTTAAAACATTAATTGTGTAGCATAAGGTAAAGATCCTCACTGGCTTTGGGTCTACAAAGGCTAAGGAGAATTAAACCTTCTCCTCAGCTTGCATTCAAATCTATGAAGAGTTGCCTTTTCATTTTGCAAAACTTTTTTGCACATTCTCTTGATTTATTTTAGCTAAAAGACAACGAAGAACAGATAAGCCTTACTGGGATTTTTGTTTTCCCAGGGGGCTTCTTCTAGCAATAAAGCCAACTTCTACAAATACCAGCAGAAACATTGAATTCCTTGATACTTTTGAGTTTGTTTCTTTTTGTCTGTTTCAAATTACAGAACAAGCAAGTGCAGTTGATAGGCAAAGCAAAGGGACATAAAAACCTGCTCACAATGCTTGAGCAATATTCTTTCTTTTCAATTAGCATTTTAGGGAAAATAGTAATGTAAAAATTTAGAAATGTAATCAAACCTAGTATTGGGGTGAGTTTAAAGTTGGGATGTGAAGTAAGCGCAGGTGCTCTGTAGGAGACCACAGCCTGGCTCTGGAGAGCTTTTTAAGCAGTGTTGGTTGGGAACCAGGAGGAGTGGAAAGTAAGAAGAGCTGGAGGCTGATGTGACACTACTAGGCAGAAGTTCTTCAGGGTATCTTCTTGATCAATCCACTGCCAGGTCAGGCCGCTGTTCTGACACTTTACTTGCTGTGGGTAGGGATTGCAGTGGGGTAAAAGTGCCAAAAAAAGAGGGGAGGAGTAGTGCGATAATTCTCATCCACAGAGAGCTGCTAGCAATTGCTAGTCATTTAATGTGTGAGGCAAAATGAATATTGTTTCTTGTAATACCATGTCCTTCTTCCACATAAAAATATGGCAAAAGATCTTGTGGTAAAAATATGATTAATTGTAGTTAGTTCACAAAAACATGATGACAGTGATATGATTTTTTTACCATGTGTGTTATAACAGGTTTTTGTTTTCCTGATGTGAGGTCCCACAGATTAGTCAGACTTTTCTGAAAGAAAATGACCGTACTTCCCACACCTGCAGCATGCAACCTTTTTTGTTTGATGCTCTGTAGTTTGAATCTTGTGCTCTGATTTCGAAGAATATTACATGCCACATAAGGCTAAAACGACATGCAAGGGAGGGAGAGAGCATACATACAGTGTAACTAGGAGTATAATGCCAAAAGGTCATTTTGAACATGTGTCTGTCATTTTAGCATCCCTCTCAGGGAACTTGGCAGCTATTTACTTAATTCAATCCTGTGAGGCTGACAGGCATGTAGAGGGTCAGTCTGAGGAATGGATGAAGGAGGATCTGGAGCGGAAACTTGCATACTGGGAGGGGGTTGCTGCAGAGGAGGCTGTATGTGCTCGCTGCTGCGTGCCTGTGTTTCGTCTTCCACGTGTTTCCACTTCAGTAATGAAAGCTCAGCACAGATCTGAGCTCTCTTGCTTGAATCACAGGAGTTTCCACTGCCTTTCAGAGCAAAAGTACAGAAGCAGAACACTACTTGTTGTAATATCTTGGGTATTCCTGATTGTCCACAACCATATCTGGTCATAGAAAGTGCTGGGCAGATGGTGAGTTGATCTGTAATCTCGTGGCATACTTTCTCCTGCTTGGAAGGAATGCTACTTAATATTTATTCGCATACGCAGATTTATGATGAAGTCAGAAGGATGGGTAATTGTTAAATTGCTGGGGTTGCGGTGCTAACTGAACTAATGGCTAGAGGATTAAACATTGCCTTAAGCATGGTTTGGTTTTGATGGCTCATGCAAGGTTATGTAAACAACTTAAAGAGCGGGGCTGAATCACAGTCACACTCCCAATGATCCTGGGCTACAGGTAACACAGTGTCTCCCCTGCCTCCCTTACAAAGCCAGGCATCTTAGATGTGGTAAGGAAGATGCTCAAGATGTTTATTTTGGCTCTCTGCACGAAGAGTGTCTGCACAAGTATGTCTGGGGGTATGCCCTTCAGCCTTTCCCCTAGGCAAGAATCTGCAGCATCTTTCCCACCCCTCTTCCAGCTCCCTGTCAGGCTTCTGCTGCAGCCTGCCTCCAGCATGACTTCACCCCACAGGCACATCGCTGTGCATCCAGCTGGACCAGCAAGCACCAAAGCAACTCTCCGAAACCTTTGGTCCAGATGGGTTCAAGTTTCAGGTCCTTTCCCTTCAGGCAAGCTCTTCCTTGCTACCAGCACTTGCTTTCACGCCTGTGTCAGACCTCCCCTCCCGCAAGGAGGTTGCAGTGGAGGATGTGAGCTCCAGGAACTGGGCCATGGCAGTGATGTTTAACCTGCTGCAGTCAAAAGAAGCTGGGTTAGCAAAGACCTTCTGCCTATATGGGACAAGCTAGTATGGCTTGTTTGTGACTGTGCTGGGATGGGGACCATGCACACCATCCTCGGGGGCATGGCAATACTGAGCAGCTGTAACCTCTCCTGACAGCACAGCTATTTGCAGAGGGTATGTCTCGCCATACCCCAGGCTTACATTTGACAGGGTAAATAGATTTTTCTTTATTACTAATGGGATTAAAAGCAAGTCCCAACTGAGGGAATTGCATTGAAATTGCTGTTCAGTGCTCTGACAAGAAGAGTTTGCTGTGCGGTGGTGAGTATACAGTGCTTACACTTAGGTCACTGATAAAATTAGAACTGTTCTGCCTCTCACAACTGAGAGAGAAGTAAATTTGAGTTCCTGAGTGCTCTGTTCTGTTACACTCTGCTTTTGCTGACACCAAGACTGATGACTGAATCTTTTTAATATTTCTGGCAAGCTGCATGGTTGCAGATCCTTATTTTTCCCAAATGCGCGATTAATGCTAATCTGCTCTGAATTGGAAACAGGTAATGAAGAGGTACAGAGCATGCATGGAATAAGGCTGAGTCCATCTGTACTTGAATCTTCTCACAGTAAAATAACATATTCTACGCAGTGTTTCATATTAGATGTAATTCAAGCCGAGCACTGGAGGGGAAGGGGAGAGACATGACAGTCTGTGCTTTGATCTTCCCATCTCAAAAGACTTGAAATATCTGAGGAGAGTGTCTCAACACAATGTAGTTGAGTGTAGTGTGCATCCTGTTCCTCAAGGACTCCAGATCATATGTCCAGCTGTCTGGGCTGGAAGGTCTAATGCTGGCTGCCACACTCTGAGCCAGGAAGGGCTTTCCAGTGCCAGGAGCCAGGCTCTCGGCAGTGGTTCAGCTGGTGGGCATCACTGCTGACAGAGGGAGGCTGCTGAGCTTCCTTATAAAGAGCAAGGACTTGTATGTCAGTGTAATGTGCCTTCCTGAGTTTGTTTTACAGCTCACTGAGAGTTAGTACTTCTCACCTGGTCCATCAGAGAACTATCCACATGTCACGTTAAGAAACAGGAGGAAAGTTTCTTAAAAAAAAAATAATTCTCCCTTTTAGTTTTTTCTTTAAGGGGTTTTAAGTAACCAAAGTTTTGTCACTGGCAAGCTACCATTACTCCTATTGCTTGTTTCTTCCTGATGGTGCTTCAGATATGTATGTACAGCACAGAGCCATGTGATACAGACATCTCGCTTGGCTTGCCAAGGTAGACCTGTATTTTGAGAATTTGGGTAGGTCAGCCTGGTGGAGAATGATGTTGTTGAGCTATGTCTGGTATCCGCTTCATTTCTGCAGAGAGAACACGTATTTCTGGACATCACTAAGTTGTACTTTACAAATTTGCCCTTAAGGTCCTGGTTCTATTATGTTAGAAACTCTATAAACAAGAGAGTATTCTTCTCAAATAGTGCAGAGTCTAAATTTAAAGCAAAGCATGCACTTGGGTGTAACAGATGGGGGAAAGCACGAGACAGTGAGACTATACTAGTGAATGTAAAAAGCATCAGTCACAGCATGACTTTGTTGGATTTTTTCTGGAGTAAATATTGCCATGTTTGCTAACACTCAGCCGTGCATGGAGGGCCTTCAAGGAAGATGCAGGAGTTGGAAAGTAAATAGTGACAAAGATCAGTTCAGATCCAGTTAATGGTACTTGGAACCTGCTACAGAGGTTTGGAGGGCCCTGTGCACTTAACATGCAAACTGCCCGAAAATTAAGAAATTGCAGCCTTTTCTTTCCTCCACTAGAAAGTGTTACTCATTTTTCTTGCTTTTCATTTAACCAAGTGGAGGGGTTTTGGAAGCAGCTTTGCCTTGCCATGGCAGTTCTCTTCCTCTTCTAAAGCTGTCTGTGCTCTCAAAACAGGGTTTCTGGCATTCTCCAAACTGAAATATGGGAAGTTTAAAAATAAGAGAAGCAAAACCATAGAAGAAAGCCCCTATGGAACAGTTCTGCTGTCCTTCAGAGCAAGCATGTGGAGAGCTGTTCAGATTATCACTTACATGAGGGCCCCTTTTATCCCTGAAAATGTCATTCTGCCTGTGACTGCCTGTCACTGGTTTTGCCCCAACAATCCTCTTTTTCTCAGATTTCTCATTGTGGTTGCCATCAAGGGGTTTGTTAGAGCCTTCAGAATAGAATGTGGTTTGGAGAACCTCTTAAGATATGTATTTGACCTCTGCATTCTCAGACATCCCTGATCATGTCATCAGCTTGAGGGATTGACTGTGTTACAACTGGATCTCACAAGGTGGCTGCTTTTTTAATGTGTCAGCAGTGTCCATGAGGACACCTAAATCAGGCAATGCAGGGATGAGCACATCTACCTACCCCTGTTTGCCTTGGCCAAGCAAATGCCAAGACACAGAGCAGCTGATACAGGCTGTAGTGCATCTGAGTTCCAGCCTGCTGTGCCAGGGAAGGGCTGCTCTGTGTCCCCTGGGCTGCAGGAGGTCACAGTGCCTCAGTACAGGGCTCTGCAGGGCCTTGCTGGGCCATCTCTGTCTCTAGAAATGATATCAGATGTTTTCCAGTTCAGCTGCTGCATCACACTGGATGTTGCCATTTGAAGCATGCAGGATTTTTATGATTCATCTATTATTATTTTCTTTTTCCCACCTGTTTCAGGCATGTTCAGAACATGAGTGAGATAAAGACTGATGTGGGGCGAGCCCGAGCCTGGATAAGGCTTTCCCTGGAGAAGAAGCTTTTGTCTCAGCACCTGAAGCAGCTGCTTTCCAACCAGGCACTTGCCAAGTAAGCTGGCATTTTTTCTCAAAGCTTCACTTTCACATCTTCCTCAGTGGTGTGTCAAGGTGCTTGAGGCAAAGCCAGATGCCCTGTTTGGCTGCTGTGGTTCCCAGCTAGAAGTGATTGAAGGGCAAAGGGCAGCTGGGATAGAAGATACTGCTCACCTAGCAGGGCAGAAGTCTGCTCATCTGCATGGAAAACAAATCAGTTTTCAGGAAGGAGGCATGAGATTTTGGTCAGATCAGTGAATTTATCCAAGCCCCTTCACCACCTGTTTTGCCAATTGACAGGGCCAACAGAAAGAATACAGACACCCACAAAAGGCATAGGTTTATTTTACCATCTATTTCAAGATGATACATAAATGAAATAATATGGTTAGTGGCAGCAGGAATAAGCCGGGTAAAGTAACTATAGTCTGCAGTTGCTGGGGAGCCCCGGTTGCAACGAGGATTTGGGGAGCCTGTCCCAGCAATTGGGAAGTCCTACACAGTGCATCCACTCATAGGTGAGGCATCCCAAGTCACTGCAAGTGGGTCCTGCTTTTATACAGTCAAATAAACAACCTTAGTCAAATAAACAACCTTCAGAACTTCAAATGCAGAACATCTGGTGTTATCCTCCCTATTGGATTCTGCCCAAAGCCTGTTCAGGGCCTAGGGAGGAACCCAAAGGAGTATCTATCTATTTTGGTCTTGGCCACATATCTCTCAGCAAGGCCAGGTGTCGGGTCCCATGGCCCTGCAGCACACCTCCAGACAGAAAAAAAAATAAAAATCTTCTGCTGGTTACTGCTACAAAATATATTGTTTGGTTGTGGGGTTTATCCATAGGTCAACTTTGGTTCAGGGCCTATGGCTCAGGCCCCAGCACTTCACCACCCAACAATCACTGTATCTTGTGCAGATGAAGCAGCAGGGACAAGAATGTCCTTTTTCTCACAGCAGCCTTGCATTACTTTGAAGACAAATGCGGGTCCCCATCCTGACTGCTGATGAGCTGTGTTAGAGGCCACCCCTCCCAGTCACTTAGCATCTCCCTCAGCTTTGCCTCCTTTTGCAAGCACAGGCACTTAAAGCTCAGGTTGTGTAGATGTTCCCTGATTCATTTTCTCAAAGCAATGCCTTTAGAAAAAAAACAAACCACCAAACCTTATGAAAACATCCTAGCTATTGCATGCAGTTCTGGCTCTTGTGATGAGTTTACACACATGACGATTTATGCAGGAAGCTAATACTCAAATCTGCTAATGGGAAGAAGGAGGAGTAGCTGGAGACAGTCAGCTCTTGGGAGCTTTTTGGGAGTCTGTTGCCTTCAGACTACAAGCAGTGTCACAAGCTCTGTGCTTGCTCCGAGCAGGGCCAGGTCAACTCCTGATATGCCTTTGTACTGCTTTCAGCCATTGGTGATGTACACTGGGTTCACTGAATTGAAAGAGTCGTAGGAGAACCCCTGCTGCTGCTTGGTGCCTTCCCTGGTTTGGTGCCTTCTGCTTAGTTTTCTCTGTTGCAGCATGGAGCGAGAGATTAGGTTGTTAGACAAGGCTATTCCACAGTGGGAAGAAAGGTAAGGGAAGAAATTAGATTGCTGTGTTCAAGTCTGCTGCTGTGAGTAGTGTTAGTTTATACCTGTGCTTTGCAGCAAAACCAAAACTGACCCTTTAATAAGATAAACACTGTAGCCTTGCTGTGGTAGCATGGAACCCAGAGTGATCTGCAGAACACGTGTAGCACAGAGGGTAAATGCCCCCTATAGGTTTCTAGCAGCTTGTGTTAGCTGCAGATCTCACTTTTGGTACTTCTCATTAAGATCAACTCTTCATTTGATGTTTTGAGATTCAAACACCTTTTAATATAACATGGTGCTTTTTGAACAACAAAAAAAAGCAATGTCTTTGTTTCTACCAGGAAACTTTACAAGCGTTACGCTTTCCTGCGCTGCGAAGAAGAACGGGAACAGTTTCTGTATCACCTGCTTTCTCTCAATGCTGTGGATTACTTCTGCTTCACAAGCGTCTTCACCACAATCAGTGAGTTGGAGAATCAATTTTTTTCCTCCTGAATAAAAACTAGTTGCTGTCATAATTTGTAAGAGATGATGTTGCTGGTGCTGGTACCTGAGTAGCTGAGCCCTTATCTGGAAACCTTGGCCATTGCTGCCAGAGTCACAGGTGCTGGGTGTTGCTCTGGGAAACCAGCTGGAGAGCCAAGGTTGTGTGGGAGTGCTCTGGATAAGAGCATTGCACAAAGGAGAGTAATCAGCAGAGAGTGCCTCTGTAGCTCTTGATTTTCCTCACTGAGTTGTATAGCCTCTTTCATCTTCTCTCCCTGAAAGTCCTCTACATCCTAATGCTTCTTTCTGGCCTTTGATAAGTGTGCATCTTAACAGCCTGCTCTCCACAGACAGAGGAGGAGATGAAAGTCTTGGAGGATGAAATACAAGGCACTTTGTACTATGCTATGTATTTTAAATCTCCTTTTGTCTCTCCTTAAATGCCAAAAAGATTCCCCCTCTTGTAAGAAAGAGACTGGATCAAAATCTGAAAATGAATCTTTGCCTCTCCAGCACTGGGCCATGCAGAGAAGACAGGATCCCGTTAGATGACCTAATTATTCGGATTCACCTTGGTAGCCCTTAGACTTATTTCCCTGCCTGTTCAGAGTGAAGTGAAGCAAGTTTTACATGGCTGTCAAAAACGGAACTCATTCTTTTTCTCTTCTTAAAGCCATAAATCCCCTCAGAACTAGCACAGCGCAAAGAGCTTTATTCATCCTTGATTACCTTACTTCTGCAGGGCATCCAGCTTGACAGCTTTCCCCGTAGGACAAGCGCTGGGAATTTGAGGGTAGATTTTTGACTGCAATATCATTGTATGGCACACAAAATGTAAAAAGGCTGGCTTATCTTACCCAGTCCAAAAGGCAGCTTGTGAAACATAAGGAGAGAGAGGCTTGCAGTGCTAGCCTGCAGTATCTGAGTCAAATCTAAACTGGGGTGAGTGGCAGTCCTTGTCTTAAGCACGTATGGGTGGTGCAGATTTAAAAGCAAAATAATTATAATAACAGAATCATAGAATGGTTTGGGTGAGAAGGGATTTGAAAGATCATCTAGTTCCAATCCTCTCTGCCATGGGTCAGGGCACCTCCCACACTAGACCAGGTTGCTCAAAGCCCCATTCAACCTGGCCTTGAACACTTCCAGGGAGGGGGCATCCCAGCTTCTCATTCTGGTGTCTCACCACCCTCACAGTAAAGAATTTCTTCCTAATATCTAATATAAATGTAGCTTCTTTTAGTTTAAGACCATCACCCCTTGTCCTATTGCTACACTCCCTGAAAAAGAGTCCTTCCGTCTTTTCTGTAGGCCCCTTTTAAGTACTGAAAGGTCACAATAAGGTCTCCCCAGAGCCATTTCTTCTCCAAGCTGAACACTCCCAACTCTCTCAGCCTGTCCTCATAGGAGAGGTGCTTCAAGCCCCCTGATCATTTTTGTGGCCCTCCTCTGGACTTGCTCCAACAGGTACACATCATTCTTATGTTGAGGGCTCCCGAGTTGGATGCAGTACTCCAAATGAGTTCTCACCAGGGCAGAGGAGAGGGACAGAATCACCTCTCTTGATCTGCTGGCCACACTTCTTTTGATGCAGCCCAGGATGCAATTGATCTTCTGTGCTGTGAGCGCACATTGGTGGCTCATGTCCAGTTTTTCACCCACCAGCACCCCCAAGTCTTTCTCTGCAGGGCTGCTCTCCTCCCTCCCCCAGCCTGTATTTGTGCTTGGGATTGCTCCGACCCAGGTGAGGACCTTGCACAATAATAATCTTTTTTTTTTTTCCAACGAGGGGGATGTCCACAGAGACACACCAGACCCGAGACTCCGGCTGTGCCACCACGTCTGACCTCCCCTTTCCCTGTAACCCCGGTGTTCCTCCTCCATCCTCTCCACCCGGCCGGGACCCTGCCGCAGGCGGCGCTCAGCCCGTTCCTCGGCGGTCCCCGGCCGAACCCCGCCTTGCCCTTAGCCCTGCGCGGCGCCCGGTTCTGCCGCGGGGCTGCAGCTCCACCGTGCGGCGGCCCTGCCCGCCGCCGCCTCCCGCTGAACCGCTCGCAGTGCTTAGCGCCGCTGGAAACCCCACCCTGGAGCCGGCAGCGCGGCTGCTGCGGCCCCTCCGTGAGAGGGGAGAGCCCCCGGCGCAGCGGCGAGGCGCCCCGCGTGCTTGGGGAGGAGGAGTTCTCCTCCTCGGGTTGCCCAGACATGGGGCAAGGACTCACCTTGAAGGCAGAGGTGTGGCTTGCTCCCGAAATTGCATGTACTGGGTAGGTTGCTGAGACATGGGGCAAGGACTTACCTTCAAGGGAGAGGTGTGGTTTGCTTCATTTACTGTAAGAAAGAAAAGAAGAGTCAAGACTAACTTATTTTCCCACCCTCCTCTCTCTGTTCTTAGTGATCCCATATAGGTCGGTGATAATTCCCATCAAAAAACTGAGCAATGCAATAACCACATCAAACCCGTGGATATGTGTATCAGGAGAACTAGGAGACACAGGCGTAATGCAGATTCCTAAAAACCACCTAGAAATGACATTTGAGGTAAGTACATGCGCTTTACATTTTACTTCTCAGTTTGAAGTGTGCTTCCCAATTAACATTGATTTGGTGAGGGTTTATTGGCTTAAGGTCACAGCATTTCAGGTTCTGTGCAGACTTTCAAGTTTGCTGTACATTCAGATAGGTACAGGAAAATAGTGCTGCCAGCCCCTCCTGTCCTAGGTGGAAGTTTCCCATGAACATGTACCACTTCTAACCACAGGCTTCACTGCTGTCCCTGTCCCATCCCAGGGCTCCTCACTTATCCAGTCTATTTCCATGTCTCTGTTCCTTCCATGTCACCTTAATTTTCCCTTTCAGGGCTCATTTCTGACTCCTCATTTCCCTTCCAAGTTTCTTTCCCCTTCTTTCAATTTGTTTTCCCACTTACCACTACCCAGGTTCCTTTCTACCTCTTGTCAGTCCCAAATTTCTTCTCTGCCAGCTCCTTGTCCAGCATTGCTTTCCTTCCAACCAACCAGTTTGGCTCCCTGGGCCTTTCAACTTCCCAGCTTCAGGTACTACTCCTGGGAAACTGTAGTCCCCATCGGACTCTCTGTGCTTGCTGTGGTTTTCTCTTTGCATGTGACTACCCAATGCTCCCCTCTGCTTTCCCACCCATCAATTACAGTTTGGCTGGGTGCCACCCCAAAGCAGCTGGTAGCAGGAGTTGCAGGGAAAGCCCCATCAGGCTCCAGTAGCTCCAGGCTGTACCATATCCAGTAAGGGATGATTTCATAGGAAAATCTACTAAAATTGAAGTTGCATCCATTAAGCATATGCAGACTGATCTTCAACAGTAGTAAAAAAAAAAAAATCTCTTGCCAAATATAGGTAGATTTTGACAGAGATAGAGAGGATATTTTTGTGATACAATGGCTGCTTCTCATTCACATACTAGTATGTTGTAGAAAAGATCTGCAGGCTTCTAACAAGCAGAATAGCATATTGAGACATTTCTAAGGACTGTGCTAAAACACTGTTCTGGATCATTCCTTTGGCTGAAGCTTTCCTAAAATATCAGCTCAGGTCACCACCCATTATGGAAAATGTCAGCCCAAGCTGCTTGTTTGGCAGTGTTAGAAGCAATGAAAACCAAGGTCTTGCAAGGGAAGTGTTTAGGTGACGTTAACAGATGTTGCTGCCAGCCCCACCTACAATTACATATTGCACTGGAATTCACAGTCCCTTGTTTTCCTTGTTCTGTCTCTTTGAGATGTCAAGTCTCCAGTGTTAGTGATTTTTGTCTTGCCCAACAATAACCAGATCGATCTTTGAAAATAATAAAGGATCTAGGGACTGCTTCATAGGGTACAGTGAGTCACCCAAAGGTCAGTATGCTCAAAATGCATTTTTGAAAAGCTCTTTATACTGAAGATCTATTTCTTCTACAAAAGCACACCTGTTACTGCCTTAGCTCAGAAATTTGTAATTAATACTTCTCAGGAATATTCAGAGTGAGCGCTTACAACAAAGAATGTAATCTTTTCACAAGCTTTTCATAGTTTAATTTCAAGGTATTTCTTTTCTCCTGTCTTTAAAATAATTTTTCAGCTTTTCAAAATGCTCTGCATGTTTGGTTGAAAATACTCTCTGTGTAAATCAAAGGAAAATGAATACAAAAGATACATTTGAGACCACATGTGTGCATGTGGTGGGGGGGTGTGTTGTCTTTTGTTTTATAAATTAAGTAAAAGCTGTTATTCATTTCAGTGCCAGAATTTAGGGAAGCTGACGACAGTTCAGATTGGTCACGACAACTCAGGGCTACTAGCCAAGTGGCTGGTTGATTGTGTCATGGTCAGAAACGAAATAACAGGACACACTTACAAGTAAGCAACAAGATTTAATTTTCTCTGTCTGAAATTCTTACTTGTTAAATCTAGAGGTAGCAAGAAGGCATTCATCTGCTCAGTTGACGGAGCACTGTGGGCTGATTTGGGTACCCAATAGGGCTGGGTTGGTCTCCCCCCACCCCTGGTTCTCTCATTTCAGAAAGCCTATTTGAAATCAAATAATCTGATAAATATTAAATGAGATTTGAATGTGGGATTTTCTTTGCATCTCTGAGACAGGACAGACAGTATGGATGCTTCTGAAATGATTCATATGTTTATGTCTAATAATTAAATCTCTTGATTTAAAATAGTGTGGTAAAATTGTACACAAATTAACTCTTTAAACCTCCAATCTGGAGTGATAGTTTAGGGCAAATCTTTGGTTTCTTTTTCTTTTAAAAAGGATTCAGATGTTGAAGTACTATAACAAATGTACAGAAACTTGGATTACAAGAAAATAAAAGGTTTTGATGATTTCTTAATCTTCTATTGAGTAAAAAAATGTGTCAAAATGATCTTCTAATTCATCACTGGTTTTACAAAACATCTGGCTAAGCAGAGTTGTTTTTTTCTCCCCCTAAATGTGGACTTGGAAAACTATATTTCAGAGAGCTCAGGGTTGGTCACAGTGTATGGGGGAAAGTAGGAGGAAATGGGGTATGGTCATGTGCATGGATTTCTTGAGGACTGTGGATGGGGTCAAAAAGTACAGAAATAAAAAGTGAGGTGAAGTTTGAGTATGAGGAAGTGTCACAGCTTCAGCTGGGTGGGAACTCTGTGTGGGGATTTAATTGTTTATCATCACAGGATTTGTAAAGGCTGAATATTAGTTGTGGTTTTAAGTTAAAAATAACCAAGCAGAAGTCAAGATGTGGCCCATGAAATGGACAACACTTACCGTTGTCCCATGCTTTCACGCAAGCTTTCCATATTTCCCTTTTCCTAAGGGTGGAAGTGAGTGTAGGTTTTCTTGTTTGGTTCTGTCAGTTGTGGTTCAGGGGATGCTGCCTGCTGGGTTCTAGTTTGTGAAAAGTTTCTGGCCACAGAGTATTCCCTGCCTGATAGCAGCGTTTATAGGTGCCAGATGTCACTCTAACTTCGAGGTCAAGCTAGACTACCTGTGTGGCTGACCTGTGCTTGTGCTGGCTGCACGGCAGGTTTCCCTGCGGGCGATGGCTGGGAAAGGGCGTTGACGATGGCAGTCTGGAGCGAATACTCATTGGAGAGCTGGTGTCCTCCATGTCTGATGAAGAGCTGGGAAAGCAGTGCCGTACTCCACCCCAGCAGAAGTCTCCTACCACAGCTCGACGACTAAGCATCACTTCTCTCACAGGGAAGAACACCAGTAAGTCCTTTCCTTTCTCCCCAGGGCCCTAGAGAAGGGGCAGCAGCTGCTGAGAAATAAAGCTCCTGTGAACAGGAGAACTCGTACTGAAGCAAGGCTTGGTGCAGAAGAACAGCTGTGAGCTGATGAGTTTTTCCTGCCCCAGTTTGTGTGTCTGCAGCTCGCTCTGTGACTGTACACATTGCCTCTTTCAGTGTCCCGATTTGACACTTGAAAGATAATAATCTCTTTCCTTGGAGATGGAGATAAGAGATGAGGGAGAAGGAGGCAGCAGAATTTGCAGTAGCTGATGCTGATCAGCTTCCCCACTCACTTTGCAGTCAGTGAGAAGACAGTCCTCTCTAAAGGGCAGTTCAGAGCCTGATGTGTGTGCTGTGAACTGCCTTCTTGAGGAGGACATCTTGAGAGGGATCCTAGGGGACATCAACTTCATGTCCCTAAAATTAGCTTTTATGAGTAATTGCACCTGGCTGCAATGGGACATGGGACTGCAAGGGCAATGTGAGGCATTCTCTGCTAAAACATAGAGATGAGCACAGTGGAGACCCTGCTCATAAATCTGTCCAGCTCCTGTAAGATTAGAGGACATGACTGCTGTATTATCAAGCAAGGAAAGATTAGCCTCCAAGAGTAATGCAGCATTTAGAAACCACCACAGGACTGCTGCAACTCTTTACATGTGTGAGTCCATATTAGCTGGAGGACTGGGCACCAGAGCATTTCCTTAGGTCTGAGAACGCTAAGGCCAAATAATTAATTTGTCCTGTGAACTATGTGAAGCTCTATGTTAGACTTGCCTAAGACTGTGGAGGTCATCATATACTAAAACGATACTGAATTACTCCATGCCTCCCAAACAACAATTGTAGGACAAGCTAATAGCAACCTACATATGTCTGAAAAACTAAAAAGGACTCTGAGAAGAACCATGAAAATGACTGAAGTCTGGAAAATATCTGCTTAAAATATTGGAAAGTGAATTTTCTGCAGGTACCTGCATAGGAGGATGAGATGACAGCAGGCAGAGGCACAGCATGATTCAGCAGCAGAGACATACAGCTAAACAGATTCAGAGCAGAAACATGGCATACGTTTTAACGCAGAAAATAACTTACTCTGGGAGCCATTAATAAGGAATATTCTCTGCCTGTGGCCCCTCACACTAATACAATGACTAGACATGTGCCTAAAATAGATACTTGTTTTGGCTCAATAAAAGATCGTGAGATCAAGTCGGGAATTAATGACTGCTGGGTTTTCTGGCCTCTGTCATGTAGATGTGAGTCAAATGACTGGGCTACAACCTTTCAGCCCATGTCTCTTCATGTGAGATTTGCTGTACTCTGTGATGAGCAAGATGTGATTAACTCAAATAAAATATTTATCAAGCCAGATCCTTAGGTTGTGCATTTTTAAGTAGGGCAATTTATTTGACTATTCCAGAGTTGCTCATCAGTTGCCTGTAATTAAGACTCAGATTTACCCAAGACGAATGATTGCTAAACTCTGTTAAAGATACAGTATAATTCCTGAGAATTCATCATGAGAATTGATGAATGTTTTACAGTTGGTATTTTCACCTAGTATGTTCTCCATTATTTCACAGAGCCTAATGCGGGGCAGATCCAAGAGGGAATTGGGGAAGCCGTGAACAATATTGTGAAACACTTCCACAAGCCAGAGAAAGAGGTACTTCCTACTTTTTGTTACTTGGCTGGTACCTACAATGCATGTAATTATTTTTATAAACAGAAATGGAACTGAAGTACCAGCAGAGACTGTAACCATTTAGATTTGAAGCTTCTGGCATACAAACAAGGCAAGCTGTACTTACAGAGTTTCCCTTTCCCACAGAGAGGGAGTCTTACCATTCTGTTGTGTGGAGAAAATGGTCTGGTTGCAGCACTGGAGCAGGTCTTCCACCATGGATTCAAATCAGCTCGCATTTTTCATAAGAATGTCTTCATCTGGGATTTTATAGGTAAGCTGGTTTGTGATTTGGAGGCAGAAGGAGAATAAAGATTAGGACAAAGAGACTACTCATGCACAGACCTCGGATTCTCATCAGCTAGGATGCCATTTGTTCCTATCTAGCACCTGCTCCAAGTTGCTTTAAGCCAATGAGAAACAAGATGGAAGATGAGAAATACTAAGCTCAGTATAAGGGATAAGTGTGAATCTGCAGAAGTTTAAGCACACTTCAAATTCTAGTCATTTATTCATAGATGAATGTTCAAACAGCTGCTTTTTTACCCAGGAAGAAGGTAGGCTGGAGGTTGGGGTAGCGTAGCAATCAATGTTAGGGGGAGAGTTAGGAAAGGGCAGGGAGTGAAAGGTTTAGATGTCTAATCAGTTTTGAGAACTCTCCTAATCACTGGTCTTGTGTGATGCTTATCTGTAGGGCTAAGTTGTGGTCATTTAATACTAATTTAATACATTTAATAAAAGATGTTCACAAATTAAGATGTTTAGCCTGAGGGCAAGTGCTTACTCAGAAAAGGTGAAAAATCAAAGCTGATGGTATCACTTACAGTGAAGCAACTGATAGATACTCTAGAGTGGCTCCTTGATGTTACCTGACTGTATAAGACATCAACCAGTCTGCCGACCACTGCTTTGTAGCAAAAATGGACATCACCACCTACCTATGGTCTTCAGAGTAAGGAGTCCATATATAAACTGTGCAATAGCTCTCAGCAGGTTGGGGTTTTTTTTAAGGATTCCCTTGTGTAATTTTGTCACAATGAAGTATTTCTTCTCACTGGGTTCTGATTTTCTTCCTACCACAGAGAAAGCTGTTGCTTATTTTGAAACCAGTGACCAAATTGGAGACAATGAGGAGGCCCTTTTGCTTCAGAGATCTTCATGCAAAACCTTCTGTCATTACGTGAATGCCATCAATACAGCCCCAAGGAACATTGGAAAAGATGGCAAATTCCAAATTCTGGTTTGCCTGGGGACAAGGTACCTAACTGCTCTTTGTTGTATGTGTCCTCTTCCATTAGACTAGAAGAATATTTTTACACCATTGCTATTACCTTTAGTTTTCCATTTTAAGACATCTCATACCTAGCTATTATCCAGTACCTATTTTAATATTACACTAAAATTTGAAGCAAAGAAGCAGTAACGATACATGACTACTGTCTAAGCTGCTAAAAATGTTTTCAGCTTTTTTATAACTGTTAGCTTGACAGTCGTACGTATGAAATCTGCCTTGAAATGGTATTTTTGATGAAGAGCTGGCTTTGGGAATGCAGAGTTCCTTTGCAAGAGCTGGTACATTTCTAAATCCTCATTGAATCACTTTGCCTATGAAAATGGGATGTCTGTTGTGATTTTGACAAAACTATTCCAGATTAATCTTTTTTTCCTAATAGAATGCTTTCTGTCTTGCACTAGGGGAGGAGGGGTGGGGCTTAATTGTATTTTGGAGGTTGGAAGTTGGTGTGTCTAGAAATAAATACCATTTTTGTCTTGTCTGCCTGGACAACAGGCAGAGTTGGAAACAGTCTATTGTTTTTTCCTGAGTTTTACTTTTCCTGTTCCTGATCTGAAAATGTTGCTGAATTCTTCCAAAGTCAATTATCCAGTTCTGCTGATATCTTTCCATCTTCATTCCTACAGTATGCTCAGTTACCTGTGTTTTACTTGCAAAATCAAGTGTTATGATTATGCAGGAAACTTTTATGTGCAAACAACATGTGTCACCTGCCAAAAGAGACTGCATGTTTTGGGCTGTGTTCGAGGAGAAGAATTTCAGTTTGAGATCTGTTGTACTTGGTGCTAAAATAATACCTTTCATCCCCTTTTGCAGGGACCACTTGCTCTCTCAGTGGATCCCATTGCTGGCAGAGTGCCCGCCCATTACAAGGATGTATGAGGAGAATGCTCTCCTACGGGACCGCATGACTGTCAACTCCCTTATCCGAGTCCTACAGACATTGCAAGATTTCAACATCATCCTAGAAGGATCGCTCATTAAAGGAGTGGATGTTTAGCATGGCTTTGCTGAGAACTTCATTATTCCTTTCCCAAGCAAGCAGACCACAACTGGAGACCTGTCAGGACTTGAACGCGATGGTAGTGCACCACTGTAAGGCAAAGCTGCCAGTTTCAGCGGGAGTGGGAAGCCCAGTTTGTGCCCGATGGGAACTGTCCTCTAAAGCTGCAGAAAGCTAAGATGCAGTATTGTAGTTTATTTGAAACAGAGATTTAGTATAAAATAGAGTATTTTCATGTGTTAGATGTGTGTAAATATGCTATCTTCTTTAAGAAATTATATTACTCTAAGAAATTTTTCTTAGACTGAATGTTCTTGTTCTGACTATGAGTAGCTTAAACCCAGGGGAAGGACTGGGGGGGAGGGAAGGACCAAGGTGGGAAGGGATGCCGCTACTTGCTTGCAAGGAAGAAGCCAATCAATGTGTAAATACAGCGCAAACTCAGCAGGGCTTTTTTCAGGTATTGCAAATTAATACAGCAAATACCATTATGTAGCCATTGTGGTTGTCTCACTCCTGGAAACGTTGTAAGCATATGCTGGTTTACCCTACTGTACATGATCTCTCTTAGGTTTTTGTTTATTCAAAGACTCTACCCTTTCCATGCACAGAAGCTGTGAGTCATCATTTTCTAAAAAGTCTTTTATGTCACTTCTGTTGATCTCCAAAAGGGGAGACAAGCATTGGAATGTTTAAACACTGGAGAGGAGGACTGCTATCAGCCTTGGAGCCTGAGAGTATGAGAAACCTGTTTAAGCAGTGCTGCTGCAGCCTGAGATGGGGAACGATGGCTTGCTTGACTTGCTTGGTGTGTCCCTTGTCCATCTAGATGTTCTGATGGTTTCCCCTCACCCTCAGCCAGTTTGTGTTGTGGATTACTTTTTTTTTTAACTTCTCTCCATGTTGAGAAATTTGGTTCATACCAAATTCTTGCTGTACTTGAGAAGAATCATTACTGCAGAGGCAAAAACACCGATGTAGCTGTGCTACTGAACTGTATCAGCTGGTTTTGAAATGCTGACAGGTTATGAGTCTTCCTTTATCCCGCAGAATGAGTGTTCCTAGGAAGTACAGGATCTTTGATTACTTTGTTTCAATTATCCAGCTAAAAAAAAAAAAAAAAGGAATTAAGCAAAAGGAGGAAAAAAAAAAATCTCATTTTGGTATTTTGAGGCTCCTCTCCTACACTCTTTTCAATTAATATGTTAGTAATAAAGTGTGTATGCATAGACACAGCTCTTGGAGAGGAACTGGGAGCAACTAAAACCCCGTACGCTAAAGATTTAACAAGAGATTACATTAAAATAATCTTGTGGATACCATGCAGCAAATACAGAGTGTTTTTTTTATTCTTGTGGATGGGAGCTGGAAAGATTTGAGGGCATAGTTAACTTTGTCTGGTTTTAGTTTTTTGGAGGTTAGTTTAAATACAGGTGTTTGTTTTCACTTGTTTATTCCCTTTGATCTTGGCCATTTCATCAGTGGATTTCTGTGGATGTCCCACTGTCAGCTGTGGCTTGGGAAAGGCCCCTGTAAGTGTATTGCCTTGCACTGTGCTCTAGTGGCATGAGAAGGGACTTGGGAATGGTGGGCAGTAGCAGGTCTTGGTCTAGTGTGCACATGGTGGAGAGAGGGATGAGAGCTGAGGAAAAGGAAAGAGGATGAAAATTAAGGTTTGCTTTCTCACCTGCCTTTTGTCAAGCTTCTCCACTTTTCTGTGCTCCTTCTGCTATCCAGTTCTCATACCAGCACTCACTTTACTGTCAAACTTTCACGTCATATTCCCAGCGAGAAGAAAATTCTTCACGTTACTTTGTTTCCTTAAAAGGGAGAGTTTTATGTTACAGTTTTTTTGTTTCTAAGAAAGAAGTAAAATAACACTGTCAGGGAGTCGTTGACTTTAATGAGGGTTCCAGCTTTTAATAACAGTTCTTTCTTCCTGGGCTTGTACTTCTTTAAACTGACTAAGCTCATCCCAAATACTGTAGGCGGCACTGCCATGTCACTACTGTGGGTGTAAGTAACTAATGTAGAGGCTGTAAATGGTGTCATGGGTTAGTAGCCTGAGCCCACAGCTGTGTGACAGCTCTTTTACTTTCCTAGAAATGTGAAATTTGGGGTGTTAGGATTTTCTGTGTGGCCAGGCAAGTCTGCTTAAAAGTCAGCAGAAGATGCTTGACAACCCTTCAGCAGCAATTGAAAATGTGTCCCTAGTAATTAACTCTATCAGTAAATTATACATTTAGCACCAGAAACCATGTGGCAACATTATTTGGTAATGACTGCTTAGGATGTTTTGATTTCTCTTACAGCTCAAGCCTTTTATGTTTAATGACTGCTATACATGATTTTTTCACACCCAACCCAGTCTAAGTGACTTTCATTTTACTGAAATAATAACCTCTTTAGTCCTTGGATTTCTTCACAGCATCATCTGCATTTGGTAGCTGGGTAATTCTCAAAAGTAACTGCAGCATGCTTCTCCAAAGACTTTATGACTTGGCAGTCGTAGTGTTCATCCCACATGACACAAGTTAAGTGCAAGCAGGTTAAAGTAGAAATATGGGCACCTCTGAAGGCCAAGCATAGATGAATAAACCACCCAGAGAAAAGGGCAATAGCTATATAAAGTCTTTCTTTAGTGAAAATAAGTCAAAACGTGAGAAATTTTAAAATTCAAAACAGGGCCTTCCCCCACTTCAAACTACATTAAGGAACCTTCAGCACTTAACTTTAACATAACTTCACGCCAGCTTTTTCAGCAAGTGTTGACTTGTTTGGTTTTGTCAGGTTTCACATCATATTAATAATAATACAGTAAAAATTATGTATGTCTAATATTTCCTTGTAGGCAATAAAACACCCTGAGATATGTTGAAAGGGGCACAGCTGAGTGCCTCAGATTCCTAGAAGATGAGTTGACAACCTTGGGAGTACAGTTCTTTATAGTGAACTGCTACTCTTTTTGTTCTACCATGGATGTTGGGGGTTTTTTTTGTAGACTACTTTTGTTTATTGGAAACTCTGAGGTTTTCTCTGTAAGGTTTACAGAAATCATTCTACACACCAGAATGGTGAGAAACCCGTCAGGATTCTTCTAAGCTAACACAGTTTTTACTGCAGTGTTAAAGCACCTTCTTTGGTTGAGAAAGGGAATCTTGGAAAAGACCAAAGCTCTCTGGTATCTGCTTTTAAAAAAACAAAATTAAAACTCCTATCCAATACCCTCCTGCAGATGTCTGAGTTTGCATAGTCCTGTTATACTAACATCCAGCATGGTAACTTGAGAGAGTCAGAGAATCAAATGCTTCACTATGTACAAAATGTGTATTTATAATTCTCTGAAGCGAATGAAATTCTACTGTTTAGTGAAAAATCTACTCATGTTTATTCCGAGTTGGTTTGTGTAATTAGATATCATTGTTCAAAAGTGTCTTTTTAGAATAGTTGCGCAATAGCATATTTCGGAAAATTCCTTCTTTCAGTCAAATGAAGGTGTGCATCTTAAGGGGAAATATTGTATGTTACACTTGAAATGTACAAATGTGCCCTGTATAGCTTAAAATGATCCTTAATTGTCTCCATTAAGTATATTTTGTCTTTACATTATTACTAACTCAGTAAGAACTGGATTATTTTCAAGACGACATTAGTAAAAGTATTGTTATATCAAGCACTTTAACATACATACCACAAACTGACATGGGTTTTTCAGGTTTTGAAGTACATTGAAATACAGCTTTTCATGCTATGTCCTTTACAAATAAAACTGTGAGAATAATGGTGGGTGTCACTTTCTCTTTGCAGAGGAACCGAGCAAACTGATTCAGTCTCAAGCTGAAGAGCTGATCCAAACCTGGAGGGCATGTTTCATAAAGGGAACACAATGATTCAGCCAATAGTGACTCCTGGTACTGGGAATTTGCTGGAGCAAAGAGGGGGAGAGGGGGTGTGAGGGTCCACACTCAAAACCTGCCCTTCTGCCTCCCTGACTCAAAAGTCTGACTATGTTGAGCCTGATCAGCTCTTCGTTTTCAAGACTTAGGCAGGAAGCATGGCTGATGGAAGGGGAGATGGAAATGGGATCACAGTGAAGTTTAGCTCTCACCAGGGCAATGTTTGCAAGGCAGCTTGGGTTGCCCTCCCTCACTATCTGGAGCACACAGGGAGGAGTAGGGAGAAAGGTGGTGGGATCCTGTTGTTAGAAAAATGGGAAGTGTGGGATTAGCTGCAGCTGGGGGTGTCTTTCCTTGCTTCAACATGGGTTGCTCTGATATTTGAACTCAGGGTTAAAAAGCTGAAATGAAACACATGCCCTCCAATCTGTCAGTTAGTATGTGTCATATGAAGAGAGATTGATAAAGAAGAGAGAGATGAGTGCCTGCAACAAAAAAGGTGCAAAAGAATCATAGAATCATTTAGGTTGGAAAAGACCATAGTAAAATACCCTGCTTAGTAATTAAAGGCTTTTCTAAGTTGGACTGGATTCTCAGAAATTCCCTCCTTCCTGTCCCTCCCAGCTCTAGCTCTGCTGGAGTTGTCAAAAATATGAGAATTTTTGAAAACTGCATAGTTGAATTGCAATTCCTTGCACGTGTGTGTGCCTGGCGCGTATGAGGTGGGGCATGTCTGTTCATTCATTTTAACTCTCAGTTTTGAAAAGGCAGAGAATCACAGGAGAGAACTGAAAGCCTCAGGGCCTGGGACCATGTATGTGGGAATCCTGGAAGACATCATTTGATGATACTGATGCTTATCAACAGGGTAGCAACAAAATTATAGGATTCCATAAATATGAATAAAACCCATTGAACTGTTTGTGGTCAAATTTCAATAGGAGGAGTGGCCATCCTTAATACACCTCCTTACCAGATGTGTTGGGCTTAAGTATGTAAATTAGAGATAGTGGGATCTGACATCTTAAAGGCAGTAAGTACTTGAAGTAAAGCAGGTCTAAGCTTGTCCAGATGAGGAAGTGCAAATAACTTCCTCTCCACTGCACTGTCATTGATGCAGTCTGCAAACACTACAATGTTTTCTGCAAAGGGTAAGTAGAAGAAAACTGTCTGAGAAAACTTGCATGGGTGGGTGTTGAAATAGCTCTAGTTTGCACTTTTTCAGTGTTTCAGGTAAGCTTGTTGGAACAAATTGTGCTCAAGTTGGAGTGAAGCTCCTTCCCTGTCTGTCACCACATCATCTAAGGTTGAGCCTCCTGTCATTGCAGTCTGGGAGCATTTCATTGCTGTCATTCCTATTTTGTCTCCTGCTATTCCATCAGACATGTATCATTATAAGCTGGTTTGAGCTCAGCATAGGATGTGAAGGGAATGGGAAAATTTCTGTACAGGTCTGCTTTCTGGTAGCTGGTTAAGGTAAACTATCTGCTGGAGCCGCTGCGGAGCTGATTTGTCAGTGGAAAGCTGTAGTTCTGCAGGAAAGCTTGACGCTTTAATGGGCCCATCTATATTCCCACAGACCTTGCAGGGCATCTCGGCTCCTCTGAAATAACTTCTTCTGTCAGAAGAGGATGTCACCAGACAAATTATTTTCTCCTTTAACCAAGCCCACCTTTGTCTCAAAGCATGGAGAGGGGGAAGAGGGGTAAAAAAAAAAGCACAGCCATCTCCTCCCGATCCTCACAGCATATTTTTCAAAAGATGTTGCTGAAAAGGGACCTCATTGCTATGTGATCTAGTGACAACCTTGTTATATAATTTGGTGGAATCCATAAGTATAGAATAATTGTGGTTTATGCTAGAGAGGCTCAAGTATTCATACAAGTTACTTTAATATGAGTAATAAAGTAATCTGTAAGATATTGTTCCTCCTGCTTGTAGCAGTTATCCAAGACTTGTGCAAGTCTACTTGTCTTGCACAAGGGATAAATGTACAAGATAGCCAACACTTACAATTATTTCTCTTTATGGAAAATAACTGTCCTTTGCCCAATATGGACCCCTTGGTTTCATATGACCTGAATGATCCATTTACTTTTAGATCTGGTCAGAGCAGCAAGTTAAAATGGATGAATCTTGGAGTGGTCTGTTCACCCAGTCCCACATGTTCAGGCCCTGTTGAAGGGGGAAACTCTAAACAAGTGAATGTGGTGAGTGAACAATTGAGTTTTATTTGCAAAGCGCATTTGGCAGTAGATGTAATTCCAGAGGTGCTCAAACACTTACCACCCAGCATCTATTCTCCCATCGAGAGTCTGGCATGGAGAATGCAAGAGACATCCCAGTCTTCACACAGCACATTCAGTGCCAGATTCTCTCCTGCTCCCACGGCCAGCTGATACAAGCCTAAGCTAAAATAAAATTAAACTCCTCCCTCAGTAGCAGCCAGATGTTGGGCTTGATGCTCTGCAATCCTTGCATTCTCCTGCTTTCAAGGAGAGGTTTTCACAAAGGCTGATGTTAGCCTAGGAAGCCATTTTCCTTACCCTACCTCTGCAGCCAGAGGGAAGAGATGGGCTCCTTCAGTAGGCCTTGTGAGAAGAAACCTCATTTGGCTGCTTTTAATTATGCCCAGAGAAGTCCAGCAAAGGCAGCTGGTGGAGGCTAAGCTAACATTAATCTTTATGAATATTCCCCCCAGCACTGTCCTCCCATACTGAGTTCATTTCTTCAAAGGCATCCAAGTGATATATTAGCATGTTCTTTACACTTCAAAAAATAAAGAGTTTGCAAGAGTGAAATCTAAAGGTCGTGGGCTGAGGTAGTTGTATTTTTAACAATATATTAATAATTTAGATATGAAGACAGATTCCTTATTTGTCTTACAGAGGCACAGGATAGAGACCAGAAAACGTGGCTTCGATTTCAAGGTCTCCCTGACTTCCACCAAACCTTTAAGCAATTTGCTTATGGTGTATCCCATTTTGCAACTAAGGGGCTGAGGTACAGAGTGGTGGGACTTCACTCCTGCCGGTCTCAGCCTTGCCAATCTAGGCTGTTCAGCCTTGGGGTCAGCAGCTGCTCATCCACTATCCATTGGTGTGTGACTGAGAGCAGCTTTTCAAGGCTACTGTGACAGAAGTACCCTGAGGTCTCATCTGTGGTTAATTCCAGTTTAAAGGCATTGGTAAAACTTGTTGATTTGTGCTGGTGTGGGCATGTGCAAGTCTGTCTATCTGTGTATGGTTAGAGAGTTTTGTAATCTATACGACAGAAGAACAGGCTTTCTTCATATTTAACTACAACATGGAGATTATGGTTACTGTCTGCGATGTGATTAAGCACTACAGAAATGCAAATAAATACTCGCTTGGCTGCTGTGTGAGGATGGCAACTGATTCCCTACAAAAAGAGAGGAAGAGAGAAGAAATGCTTTGCAAGAGCAAGTCTCCCTGACTTTTCATCCCGAGTCCAAAGCTCTTCTAGAAGCTACAGCCATCTATTAACATCAAGTTAATCTTGTCCCCTCTCCACCCCACAACCTGTCCCTGCTCTTTGCAAGCCCAAATAGATCGTCACCCATACCAGAAAATGCATGGTGGAAAACATATGAAGTACTAGCAAGACATTTCCAATAGTAGTCAGAAATGGTCAGTACAACCAAGAATCATCTTTGTTGGTGATGGTTGGTTGGTTGGGTTTTTTTTAAAAAGGTGTGGAATTAATTTCAAATTAACTGGGAAGTCATCCCAAAGACTGTGCTCCTGTACTTGAGATAACTGTGAACTCTTGCATTAAGTCCCCTTAGCCTGTTTCTTCTGCTCAATGGTCTCACATGAATTAAGTTTACCTGTGTGCACACATGCAACTTTTGAACTGTCATTACCCCATGAGATAAATAGAATGTGCTCTAAATCAGAGCATGTAATATGAAGCCACCAGCTTGGAATTAGTGTGGCTATTGGTTTGCTGGAGAGCTAAACCTCTTGCAGACAGTCTGTGATTCCTGACTGTATAAATAGTATGAAGCTGGCTGAAAGTGGGTGTGGTGCACAGGACATTCCCCCCCCACCACCCAATAAAATGCCTTTCAGAAAAACTGCATTCAGGAAACGTAAGTAGTGACATCACCCCATGGCTCTACCCAGATTTCACGTTCTTAAAGCTGTGGTAAAAGTTTCCACTCATGGTAACAGGAACATGGGAGAACTGGGAAAAAACTTGCAGACCAGAGAAGCTATTTAATTCATCCTCTGCATGGACTTTGTTAGAAGAGAATTTCAGATGTCAGCAGAAATTTGTGCTAGACAGGGGTAGCGTGGGTAGCTGTGATCAGTGAGAAATAGGATAGCTGTTCTGGGCTTAGTCATTTGTGTTTAACTGGCACAATGCTGAGAAGTGAGGAATGAACTAGCTGATCTTCAATTCAAATGTGTGTCCTAGCAAGTGCAAATAAAAGTTGATCCACCATGGCTTGCTGAAGTCAGTGAAAGTTCCTAAAACCAATGAGTTTAGACATGCATTCATGAGAACTGTGATCTGCTAACCTATTAGATCGTGCACAGAAGAGAAGCAACTCTTTGGAGAAAATGGCAAAGTGTCTATAGTTGCTACTTTCAACACACAATGTTTATTAAGCCAGTCCTGCTCTTACACATAAGAGTTTGCTTCCAGGTGATCTCAGCATTTCAAATACAAGTGCTTATCTGTGTGAAGGGCCAGGCTTGTCCTAATGAAGATATTCCAAAACCTTGTGTTCATCTCTTTGGTTAAGATAGCCTGGAAGAGAGTAGTGGCAATACACAGTGACTGACAAGCAGGAGATTGACTGTGAAGACCACCAGAGCTTACTCTGGGTAGAGTTGTGAACAGCATGGTTTGTCATATCACTAAGTGCAGGATGTCCTGGATAGATCCCACCTATCCCAGTATCACAGACTGGGGGCAAATCTGAGACCCCATTCTCCATGGTAGAGCAGGACCTAGCGGTACAAGGAAGAGTACAGGCATGCCCCTTTTCTCTCCTCCACAGCCCACTCTGGGCTGTAGCTACCAGAAGCACTTTGCCATCTAGAGCCTGGATGCATCAGTTTTTTATTTGCACTTGGCCTGTAGCTGAATGAAACTTTCCTTTGGAAGTTAAATCTGTTTGCAATGGAACCAGCTCCTGCAAGTGTCCAAAATGTTGGGAAGTTTTCACCCAAACGATGATGCAGGGCTAATAGCAAGTTTTCCCAAGTACTGCAAGCCTAATGCCTTGTCTGGTTCTATTGCCATCTGAGCTGGTCATGTTCCTGGCAATGTCCTAGACTGAGCTGCTGAGCTACTGAGCAAGGTCCCTCCTCAAAGACCTTCCTGGGATGCCCCTCTGTCCTTTGGATCTTGCTCCTTTCAGGTTTCATAAGCAAGGAGATTTTGAGTGACTTTTACTTTTGTGCTGAGAATGAGGGCTAGGAAGGGAAGGAGAAGGAAGCAGAAGCAAGATGAAGGAGAAAGAAGATCATAGCTCATTGAAATGGTTCTCAGCAGTCAGTGTTTCCACAGAATGACCTCCTTGACTCCCCCTCGCCGAAGTATTGCTTGAGGGAGGATGGCAGGAGGGCTTATGCTCCCTTTGCTCCTCCCAAATCTAAAAGTGACTTTCTGCCTCTGGCTTAGGCAATTAATCAGGTGAGGAAAAAAGATTGAGGACTCCAGGCACAATACGCACTGTAACATCTTCATTGATTTCCCCTTCTTTCAAAAAATATTTGCCTCCAAGGGTCTGTACTATTTTTTCCTTGTTTTAGCTATGTTGGCACAGGATTCATGGGTAAGGAGCTGGGAGATGATGGTAGCAGCTCTGTTTGTGCCTGTATAATCACTCATGGCTCTCTTACTCAGCTAATTAAAACCAAAACCCCTCTAGCTACCCTGAAAAATGTAAATAACATTTATTAAAACATTGTTCTGTGGTATAACCAGCACCCAAGTTACAGAAAGGCTGTTATGAAACTGGCTTTTTCTTGCAAAGAGGTGGATGGCTGCAAATGAAGTGAATGCCAGCCTTTCTTCATGAAAGCATTAGGCTGGGGACAAACACAAGTGCATACAATTAAAAATGCATGAAATGCACAAAGACAAACAGCTGGCAGGGGCCAAAGCTGTCTGAACACCTTCGCATTGTGCTTTGCCTGTCTCTAGAGTTAGCACAGATACAAAGGGTGTGGTATATGCAGTGAAACAAGATTTTTCCAAGGCCGTTGTGTTCTTAGCACAAGTAGTAAAGAAATAAAAAGACAAAGGATATTAAAGCAGGAGAAAAAAGTTTGCATGAGACAGGACAGCCTTTGTTCTTGAACCTCTGGCTAAATGCACAGTGCACATTCAAGAGAAGATTTGGTGTCATGTAAAATAAAGGGACAAAATGTGAAGCCAAGAACTAAGTTAAGTCTAGTGTAAGGAAACACAGCTCTTATGTATTCACATTTATATCAAAACCCAAGAGTGTTTTGTACAAGCACAAAATGAACCCTTGGAGTAAAAACAAGCAAGTGCTTCTACGTTGTTCCTTACACCTGATAAAGATGCTACAGAACAGGCCTTATTTAATTCTTCTCTAGTTGTAGAAATGCCAGGCTGGCTTGAAAGGATTTGATCCAACTTCTGTGCTGTCTAATCTGAGTCAATAAAACATTTACAAGTGACTTTAAAGATGACTAGATTAAGAACTTTGTGGAATTACATAAGTGTGTAAAGCCAAGTGCATGCTTTAGCTTTGCAGAACTCAACAGCATGGGCTGGAGCGTGGCAATCCTAAACACTCAATTTCTTAAACAGAAATTATGGAGACATTTAGAGGGGTGGCTCTGCTTTTATGCAAGCCTGTATAGATAAGCATGGCTCACCAACAAGACTGTAACAAAGGTCAGCAAAAGAAGCAGGATGACCAAGCCACTATTGAAGGTATAAAATAAAAAACAAATTGGAAAAAAATGGAGGTGTGAGGACAGCACAGGATCAAAATAAATAGTAAGAGAAGGAGAGTTAAGGAAGCCAGGGCTAGAGAGGACCATTGCCCTGTCAAGCTGAAACAAAACCTTTCTCATCTGATGGAAGGTCCTGCCATCTCACATTACAGTAGGGTAGGTGAGCCATGCTTTGAACCTCATGGCATGGCCTGAAGCCAACATGGCCACCAGCTCTGGTGTGGTGGCACAGGGGAGGCCAGGGCTTGCAGAGAGCAGAGACTTGCAGGTGGACAGCCAGCACTCTCCAACAATGTTTTTAAGGTGAAAAAGTCAAGAGGGGGCAAAGCAGTTCCCAGAGAGAGGGCAAAACAGTGGTGCTCACTCCCTGCTGCTGTGCTGGAACATGAGTCAAAGACTTCAATGAAGACAGGTGCAGCTGGAGGAGAAGACAGAGACCCAGTCACAGGGAAGAAGGGTCTGTCATGAAGTCATGCACCCTCCTTGTGCAGTATCACCGCCAAAAGCTGCAACAGTGGCAGAGACCACAAGAGCACGTCAATATAGGTGGCAGTGGCCCCAAGGAGGAAGAAAGCAGGAGTGAGGATGTACCTTTATACTTCTTCCCTAATGGCTGAGCAGTAGAACAGCATGTAAGTGAAACCTTTGAAATGCAAAGATAAAAACAGACTTAAAATTTGCCAAGATGACAGGTGACTAAGCAGGGATCTCCTGCACTTTGGCTCCTTGGGAGTCTGGTGTGTAATTCAACCTTACAGAGCAGCCATGAGCTGAGCCCAGAGCAAACACAACTTTGGCCTTAGACAAAAAAGGTTATTCTATCCCATAAAGTCAGAGCCACGCATGCCACTCTACATTTGAAATAACTAGGCCTGCACTAGAGGTAGCATCATTTCACAACTCAGCTGACCAAAGAGCGCAGGAAGAAAAGGAGCCACTAATAGAAGGAATCTCCTGGTCCTATTACCCATTTGTTTTCATTCTTCCCACCACAATGTGACACAGTCTGTTGTGAGAGCAATCAATAACATAGCCCAGATCTGTTCTCTACTGAAAGGCCAGTGTCAAAACCCTTTGATAGAGACAGCTCATGTAGGTTCTTTCTTTTAAATGGTAGTGAAGGAGTGCTGCTCTGACACTTGCTACCAGCTGGGAGGTGAGAGAAGACTGGCAGCCTTCCAGCTGTGGGCTTTTTGCATTAGGCTTCTGTTATCGTCCTCATCGGTTGATTCAACTTCATATTATTTATTTTGAATAGGAAGCATTTATCCACCCAAAGCACTGAAGTTTCCAAACCAGCAGCAGAGAGCTAGCATCAGCCTCAGTGGCATTAACAAACATTAAGCCTACGTGCTTATTTAAGAGGTAATTTCTGCTCTCTTTGTTTTGAACAGTCTTGCAGGATTTGTGCAGGCAGGTAAATGTGAGCCTATACACTACTATGGCTGGCAAGATTTTGGAAACAAATAATTCATAAAGGGTTTGGAAATGTTAAATATGAAAACAGATGTTTTAAAACTTACTTTCTTTGAACTGTCTAGGACTTCATCTCATTTGTATCACTCGGTTTAAGTTACTTGTTCCGTAGTATCAGATCCACAAGTACAAATATCCCACTGAACCAGTATCTTTTCCATCTTGCAAGTAGACCAGGGCCAAATATATCATTGTACTCCTTTTTCAAGTCAAGAACCACAGTTTCTGTCTTGTTTTAGTGTTGGAAGAAGATTCTATCTATATGTCTACTGAAAAACTTTGGTCCAAGATGTTGCTTTTTGATCTGAACCCAGCCTTGTCTAATGCTCAGAATTTGTGCTACAATCAGTGTAGGTCTGTAAAGTGTAAGCTGCTTATGGAGCTACAAGCTTCACAGTCCAGAAGCAATATCAGGTAGTAGTTATCAATGACTTTTGCCCTATCACTCTCACTTTCTGTGACACCCTGGGCATCCTGTGTTGGTGAACAATATGAGACATAAAAGCTGGCAGTTGTTTTATGCCCTTCTTACTAAGCTACATCCAATACAATCTAGACCAGGTGGTTTTCATCCAGTCAGAGCATTCTCCAATTCCTTAAGGGAGAATACCAGAGTGTACTTAGCTTGCTCTGTGTTAGAACTGATCTGCACATGTACAAGTACTGCTTTCTTTCATCTTCAAAAGCTAATCCCAGTTGACTTTAGCCACCACCAATATGGTCCTGTTGGTCAGAGACACCTCACAGCCTGAGAATGAGGGATGGTATCTGTGCCAGCTCCAGCTTCCTGATAAGAGACTGGGTGTTTTTTGCTGAGCGCTATGATGCAAGTTACTTTCCCAGGACATTAAACTGTCTGCTCTGTTTCAGACACCATGTGTGATCCTGTTTTGACAACCACGTGGAATGGATTATGTCACTCAGTTGTCAAATACTTTGAAAGATGTTTTGCTGTAAAATCTTTTTATGGTACATATACTATGTAATTGGTTAGATCCGAATACTATTTCTAATTTCCTGTGACTGGTGTTATTATGGGCATTATCACTCCTACCTGAGAGAGAAACAGGGTTTTTCCAGCAACAACTTACTGACTGATCTCAGAGAAGTTGGGTACTCCTATTTCCTCTATGGAGAGGAAAGCACCTACTTTCTTAGGACGATACATAGAACATAGGTGAGTTTTAGAAGCCCTCAGTGGCAACAGAGAACTAGCAGTGAAGGGAACATGTCACACTTCAAGAGTTTTATGGATGTTTTCAAGTCCAAAGCAGCTATTACCCCACCATGTCAGGCTAACCACTTAGTAGGGCTTCCACATTGATGGTAACAGATTGCACTCCAGCAACTCGGTCTAAATTTCTATGAGAAATGTAGTTAAGATGTGGTAGCCGGCTACTCTCAGTGTTTTGGCAAGGACCCTGTATGAATTTCACATAGGTAGATGACATTTTCTCCTCCTGTCTACTTACCGTGACAGACTTGGAGAATGGAAAATGAGTAACTGCTATTGTAACAGGTGCCTTATAAAAGGACATGGATCACTTAGAGTGGGGCTTGCCTGAAATGTGACTGCTTGTACCTGTTGGAGGGGAGTCTTTCTCTGTGCATTTAAAGCATTAAAAACACGTGGAGCAGGAAGCAGTGATAATGGTGAGTTATATAAACCTAGCAGGGAGGTGTACTGTTGCAGAGCAGAAACTGTCCAGCAAGAAGACACATTGAAATATCTGGAAGTCAAAAAGCTGTGGAGGCATAGCTAAGCCCTGCTGCCCTGCAGGAGGTGGGAAGGGGATAAAGGCCACCACAGAAGCATTACAGCCTTAAGGCAAGGACCATGAGAGCCTGGGACCATGAGCATGAGAGGGGACTGTCATGGCACAGAGATTACAAAGCAACACGGTATTTACCAGAGCTAAACTGCCTGCTTTTAAGGACAGGAGCACCTATGCAGCAGGCTTGAAGGAAAGCGTACTATGACACTGACCTATTTCAGAGCCAGTCCTCGGAAAGCTGAGTCTCTGACAAGCTGTGCCTGCACAAGATTCATACACAAGAAGTCGCATCTTGGTCTGGCTAGAGCTAGACAGAAAGGTGCTACTGATTTGAAGTGGACTCTTGAGTGTAGCAATTGGTATCTGTCTCCCAGGCATCACAGCACACCCTCAAAATGTTGTTTCCAGTGCCCCGGTCACTATCTACATGCTGACTCAGAGTAAGGACCATGCTGCGAGCCCATTTGCCACAGCTTATAAAAGAGGCTTTAAAGGGCTGCTGCTGTCTTAAAGAATGGCATATACAAAACCCCTCCTGTTTTGCAGGCCTCCTATGAATGGCTATTTATTCTAATTTACAGCAAGACGTGTTTTATAGGAGGGTAAACTTGGCCCGACTACTCAAGTGAGAAGCGTTTGAACGCTGAAAAGCATGAGAACGCATGACTGGGAAAGACTTGGGTCTTCACAGTACACAACGCAACTCTGCTTGATGAGCACCAACATCCTTGCACCTGAAGGTTGCAGTTGAGCCACTCCTCCTTGCCTTCTTCGTGTGCCTAAATTTGTTGGGCCTCTGTTCTGAAACAGCTTGAGGATCTAGAAGTAGAAGAAACACCAGGCCAGTCAGACCTGCAGTCACGGGTCTGTCTGAGACCACGGCTGGTACTAGATGTCACAGAGAAAAGTGCCTGAAACCTTAAACTGATTTGCGCCATCAAGCACTTAGCAATTGACCTAAGTGGGAGGGATTCAGCCCTTGCTCAGATTTATCTTTTTTATTATTACATGGTGTGAATGAGATGTTCACGATTCCTCAGTCAACTCTGAGTGCAAGTACTCAGCCCTGGCATTCGCAGGGCAAAGAAGGATCAGCTCAAGAGGTCACTTTCGTAGCTATCCAGATTTCCCACTTCCCTCCTACAGATAATGCAAATCAACCAGTAAATACTGCTTTTGTTTTTGAAACCTTGTGTTAGGATTGGTTCAGCCACTGCTAAGGGTTGTTGCCCTGACAAAAAGAGTCAGTCAGTTCAGCTATGGATAGAGATTTGTTTTGACAGCACACTGAAAATAGCATCTCAGAAACCACACTGCTAGCTGGTTTTAGAAAGGCCAGTTCTTGAAGTGTCTCTGACCAGCCAGTTTGTTACTCTGTAAATAGATACCACTTTGTTTAGCTGTTTTTCAAAAAGTGCCCATGCCTGAAGGACAACATTATCCCAGGGCACCTCCTTATGGCCTCACCATCCCTACAGGCTGCTCTTGTTCAGCTTCCCCAGGAGTCCCTGGAGCTCAGAACAGGAACTTGGGTATGCCCATCACTCAAGGAGCCAACTTATACACGGGAGGCTGGGCTTCCCCATACATCCCATATGCCTCAGGGCACTGTTGCTCCTCTAACTCCCAACCTGCTCAGCTGAGCTCAGTCCTTGCTGGAGTATCTCCCCTCCCACATGACCTAATCAGCCTTAACCCCTCCCAGATAAGCCCAACCACCCTAGTGGGAAAGAGAAAAGCCCAAGTGTAGTTCTAACCAAAGACATTTCTTTGGAAGCTGAGAGGTGTGTGGCTTCAAAAACTGTTCTCTCCTTGCTCAGAGGCTTCATGCATCTTTCCTGGAGATGTAGGTAAGTTGCAAAAATACCTCCTCTGGCTCTGCAGGGCCAGTACCCTCTTGTATCCATTCTCTCCCATGTCCATGTAGCACTGGTGCTATCTTCCTTGGTGGTCCTTGCGTCACAGGGTCAATGCAGACAGAGGAACTTTCCCGTTGGCCCTGAGATGTCTATCAGATTGCTCTGTGCCTGTGTAGCACAGGGTTCATGCTGCACACTAGCTTTGCAGCTCAGCCTCTGCCACTTCTGCCCTGGAGGCAGCATCTGGGTCCCTTGACTTCTCTGCGTGCTGTAATTTGCAATGTGAACAGGCAGCCAGACCTGAGGGAAGTCAGTCACTAAGGTCAGATGTGTGTCCTGTTTTGGGTTTATTTAAGTCTCTTTTATCACACTGTAAAGTTAATTTCTGACCATGAACAACCATTATGGGACATTGCTTGCTTTTGGGGATCCCTGTGATCAACATCTGCTCAAATTTTGCTTGCTCATCCTGCTTCTGCCCTCCCCTTATCTACATGGCTTTGTGAGTGAAGATTTCCTCCTGGAAAGTCCTTCACCTTTCCTTATCTTCATTTTCAGAACAGGATGCCTTTGCCCTAAGGAAGGGGGATGTATCCTACTGCCTCCTCCCTTTGTGCTGCTTTCTGTCTGCCTGCTCTTTTCCTCTATCTGCCCTTGGTTTCTTGTTTAGAGGATGTTATGTGTCAAATTTGGTTGATTTGTTGCAGTCCAATTAGCTGATTCAATCCAATTAAGCTATCTGAAGTTATCTGTGTAATGTAGTGGCTTTGTTCGCCAACTCCATTCCCTCTTACCCTTGCAAAAAATTTTGCCTCCAGCTCCTCCCTCCCGATCTTGGTGATAGATATACACTTGGCTCTTGACTGCTTGTGATTGGGACTCCAGGTTCTGCAGATTTCCTTCAGTGACCATCTCCTCCCACCTCCTCCTTTCCCTGGTTAGCCAAGGCTGCCCACAGCTCTTCTTCCTCGCCCGAAGACTTGTAAGTACTGTGTGTGTCTTTGGCAGCTTGGCAATAAGGTCAGCAAGATGCTATCCCTTGATGAGACTAGTCACTTATACTTGAGCTTGGTGAAGTACCACTATCTTCTTCCTTGCTTTGGCAGGGTAAAAACTCTGCCCACAGAAAGATGTGTTTTCTCCATAGTTTCTGTGGCTTCCTGTAATCAGTCTTAAATCTGAAACACTGTCACCTCCTCAAAGTGACTTTTTCCTTTCCTAGCACTATCGCAGTGTTAGGTTGATCTCATTCTTCAGCTGGCTCCTCCCTGATCTGGGAACATCTTTTTCTTTTTTTTTTTTTTTCCACTGAAAAGAGAACCAATGGACTTTTGTTCTGTCTGCTGGTACTGTAGATTAAAAAGCAGTGTCACTGAAAACAGATCTGTAGGGTAGAAAATCTCCAAAGAGAGAAGGGTGGTGGGTAAAGCTTTAACCTGGAAAGATACTGCCTCAGATTGCTTGGTTTTATTTAGCAGAGATTTTGGTATGAGCCTAGAGCATCTACAGTTGTAAGAAAATCTTTCCTGGCAGCTCCCCCTAGGAGTCCTGTTGCCCCCATGCTGACCATGCTGGCTGTGCCCTAGCAGAGGATTTCAGGCATCTGGGTATGACCTCATTCCTGAAACATGACAAAAATCAGTTAGCTTCCTAGGTCTTTCTATTCGCAGGCATCCCTATTTACCTGCTTGATTCCTGTTGAGAAAGAGGTCAAGAGAAAAAGCCTGTCATGCTGAAGCACTGCTTTCTAACCACCATGGATGCTCTCCCAACTACCTGCCCTTGATTTTCGTTCTTTCCCAACCAGCTATGTCTGTGTTCAGGGCCAGGCAATGGCAAACAGCATCAAAGAGATGGATAAGCTTGGTCAGGAGCCTTAAGTTCAGTAAGCAGCTTCAAAGAGCAAATTCTGTACCTTAACTGATCCCATGCGAGACCAGGTCTACACAACAGTCTCCAAAGCAGTTCACAACTTCCTCTTCCCTGAAGATTACTCTGAAATTGTCAGTGTAAAACCTGGAACTTCTCCCTGCACTGTTGGGAAAGATGGAACTCTCGGTTCAGAGGAGAGATGTCTTTTGGGTTTCCAAATACTTGGTCTCTGTTTTCAGAACTGACCCAAGCGACAGGATAAGGGGGGATAACTTTCTTGACAGGAAACAGCCTGGCAGGCAGAGAGGGCTCATCTTCTTAATGGCATCTTCTAATCGCTTTAATATAAATCCTTATAGAATAGTCTTATTGGCTTTAATAGGGATGAAAGCAATAGTGTTGCAAAGAAATTAGTAGCACTTGAGAAGCTGCATTAAAAGGTGTTTAAGCAGTTATAGAAAATGATCATTTTGCTATCGAATTTGAGAGATCCTTAAGAATTTAAGGGCATTATCCTCTTCAGGAATTTGAAATATCTATTAAAAACCCTTCAGAAAGGTTATTATTCTCTGTTAAGCCCTGGTGGATTTCTCGCTTAGGCTGGGCTATAAATGATCTGCCTTGTTCCTAGGAGTAAACCAGTTCAGGGTCCTGTCTCTCTGAGCCACATAACTCAAGTTCTTCATTCTGGCAGCATGAATATCATAATATCTATTTTTATTATCATCAAACTTTGCTGTCACTATTTATTTGTAGTCATCTGTCATTTGGCCTAAAACATAAAAACAGAGAGGAAATTCACATTTCTTTATTAACCTGGTTGTTTTAAACCACCAGTTCTGTGAGTATTTGTACCTTCAAGAAATTAATATACTGGTACTTGTAGGGACAACTGGTGCAAGCAGGAGCTAAAGAACTGATCTGTTGATGATATCTCCCTCTGAAATTGTACTCCTTGGCAAAATCATCTTTACAACTGTAAGTCAATCAACACTGTTTTTTTCCTGAAAGAACTCCTGGTAATTTTTTTCAAAAGTCCTTTGGCCAGGCATTTAGCCAATAAAGCAAACTTTCAAGTTGTAAAAAACATTTTACAGTGAAATCTCAAAGCAGGAACAGCTGCCTGGATTTGGTTTTGACAGCTGCTCTTCACCTGACAACCAAGCAGCCTATTTGTGTTTACTTGTTCATTAATATTGAAAAATAATACAATAGGATCAGATGTCTTAGCTGGCAAATGCCCTACTTTTTCTCTGTGTTAGTGCCTCTGCATGAGCATTCATGATACATGTGTGTTTTATATTTAAAAACCCCTTGTGGTTAGCTTTATTATTACACCATTGACACGCTTGAGCTTTCCAGATTAAATTAAAATCCCACTCAGGAAAGGTACCTGTTTAACTAGAACACAGCAACAGTCCTATTGGTTTTCAGAGACCACGTGCATTCTTAAAAGTAAATCTTTTTTAGAACTGATCAGGATGAGAAGAAATCCTCTAATCTAAAGCTTATATTCCAGATCACCTGTGATCTCCATGAAATTCCATATTCCTCCTTCATACCAAGCTCTGAGTGGAAAGGGAATATGCTTAATTTTTTAAAACAGAGCCTTGTCAGGCTTTGCCTGTAGCGTAAAGGTGCATGCATTGTTTCAGATGTCTGCATTTTCTAAACTAAACTCCTTAGGCTTGTTCCAGGTTTGGGCATATTTTTCACCACCCTCTTTCCACACAGTGAGGTCAGACAAGGTGTCCCTCTGATGGTGTGGGGAGCACATGTGTCTTGCTCAAAGGGGAAGGGACTAGAGGAACCTTGATGAAAGCTCACAAGCTACGTAAGTGCCTTTTATTTATTTGCAAGCTGGCTATCAGCCAAAAATGAAAACTGTTGAGTTATAGGGTGGCCCTGAAATGTCATCAGTAAATGCTTCAAAGAAACTGGAGGCATTTCAGAAATGAAGGTTTTGATCATGGTTTTTGCTTATGCATTGCCATGAGTGGATAGAACTTCTGTGGATAGTTATTTTCCCCTGAGAGGGCAGGAGCAGCCAAGCTGTTCACAGGCCAGAGCAGTACAGTGTTTGGAAACTCAAATCCTCTCCAGGTTACAGCATCAACTGTTTTCATTGTTGTAAATTGGAAGCCTATGTTCTCCACCAAGCTTTGGGGCTTGTGTGAGATTTGGAGTGTAAGAGCATAAGGCTATGAAATAAATACCCGAGCAGTTGAACTGACCCTGGTTTGTAGGCAATCAAAGCCTACCCTGAGGCATTCTGTTAATGCTCAGCACAAGGGTAAGGGAGGACAGGAGCTGAGAGGCACAAGGAGATTGGTTTTGTTCAGCTGGGTGCCGAGAGGCAGCATGTTGTTTGATATGTATGGGGATTCTCCTTGAAAATGCCATTTCATTCCCACTTGTGGATTGAAATACTATACTGGATGGCACTGGACTTAAAAGGAATGACGCTGCAGGGCCTTAAGAAGTATAGAGAAGAAAAAAAAGGGAAAATAGAGAAAATCTGGGAGAATCACTCCCTCAAACCAAAAAGAAAGAGGCAGATGAAACCAGACACATTATCTACAAATAGAAGTTGACAAAAGATCTGGTAGATTTCCTAGATCAGTTAAAACCAGAAAAATTATATATGTATTTTGAGACGTTATTCAGCATTAACTACAGCCCTGTCTCACAAGTTACACATGATTTGTTTTAGCTGTCTGGAAGGAAGTGCCAGTAAGAAAGGCAGCACACTACAATCGTTCAAAAAAACACAAAACCCACCACCTTAAGACCTCCTTGTGAGTGATCCTCCTGCCCTTCCTGCCCAAACTGACTGGTTCTGCAGCACGGCGGAAGGAAGCGGTGTAGAATTACTGAGGATTTTCGAAGCAGGGAGGAGAGGTGAGGTGGTTGGGATGAGGTGAGGAAAAGCAGGCTGCCCTGCTCCCCTGGCAATACCCTACAGCCTGCCAGTGCTGCTGCTGCTGATGGGGGATCATTTCGGCAAAGAGGTCCCAATCTGTGCCTAAATTAGGATTAGACCGAAAAGGCCACAATCAGGATAAAATAATCTGTTCTTGAAACACTCATACCCGTGACCTCAGTATTTTAAACAACTGCAGAGTATGCCTGAGCTGCTGTTGATTTTGGGGGAAAACTTTTGTATCTTTTAAATAGTTTGGAAGGTGTTGATTTTGGGGAAAACTTTTTAAAATAGTTTGGAAGGCAGCGTTGGGTGCTCGGGCTCGGTTCGAGCATCAGCCGGGGCAGAGAGCAGCCTGTGGTGTCAACCTGCTTGCCGGCTGCTGCTCGGCCATAACCGCTCCAGTGTCACCTTGCCTATCACATGCTCATCCCGCGGACTCGGGTCCTTTCCTAAAGACGCCCATTGCAACACAACCCACCACCCACTGTTTCGTGAAGCGGTTCTTCCCAAATTGCACAAAGAGGGTTGCGATGATATAAATTCTGAACTCGCTCATTCGAACGCCGCGGGAAAATTGACATGAGCCGCCCATCATTTCTAAAGCACCTTAAAACGAACCCTACACGGAAAACAAAAAACCTCCGCAAGGACAGCAAAAAAAACCCAAAACAAAACAAACCCAAAAAACTTTCCCTCTCGCTCCGGGAGGCCGTGACCACCTTCCCCCGCGCATGGTCTGGGGCTCCGCGCCGGTGCAAACCCGGCCGCGCTGTCTCCGGTGGCTGCGCGGGATGACAGTTGGGGACGCCGGGGCCGCGCTCCGCGGCGCGNCTCACGGCACAACACGATACGGCTGTTGGCGGGGGCAGCCAGAGCGGTGAGTGGTCCCCGGTGCCATTCTGCTCGGGACGGGGAGGAAAGGAGAGGTACGACCGGGAAGGAACCGGAGGGTTTAAACCGGCGTCTTTACTGGGTTTTTTTGTGTTTCTGGGGTTTGGGTTGTTTGGAGGGTTTTTTCTCTTTAGTGGCGGTCGGTGGTGGGTGTTAAACGGGAGTTAGTTCCCGAGCGTGTCCTCGGTCCTGCCGCGGAGAGAAGGGACTTTGCCGCCTGGAACAGTTTGACAACGCGTGGTTCCTGCGCGCCGCGTTTCCCCCCGTCTCTTCAATGAGTTTAAAGGNTTTTGTATCTTTTAAATAGTTTGGAAGGTGTTGATTTTGGGGAAAACTTTTTAAAATAGTTTGGAAGGCAGCGTTGGGTGCTCGGGCTCGGTTCGAGCATCAGCCGGGGCAGAGAGCAGCCTGTGGTGTCAACCTGCTTGCCGGCTGCTGCTCGGCCATAACCGCTCCAGTGTCACCTTGCCTATCACATGCTCATCCCGCGGACTCGGGTCCTTTCCTAAAGACGCCCATTGCAACACAACCCACCACCCACTGTTTCGTGAAGCGGTTCTTCCCAAATTGCACAAAGAGGGTTGCGATGAAATTCTGAACTCGCTCATTCTGACGCCGCGGGAAAATTGACATGAGCCGCCCATCATTTCTAAAGCACCTTAAAACGAACCCTACACGGAAAACAAAAAACCTCCGCAAGGACAGCAAAAAAAACCCAAAACAAAACAAACCCAAAAAACTTTCCCTCTCGCTCCGGGAGGCCGTGACCACCTTCCCCCGCGCATGGTCTGGGGCTCCGCGCCGGTGCAAACCCGGCCGCGCTGTCTCCGGTGGCTGCGCGGGATGACAGTTGGGGACGCCGGGGCCGCGCTCCGCGGCGCGGACGCTCGGGTTGCTCCGGTTAGGTTCCCAACGGGGGCGGAAAGCAGGTGCCTGGGACGGGCCCCCCGAGAAGCCGGCGCTGTGCCCGGGCCCTGCCTACCGCCGGGGCGGGGCGGGGGAGCGGGCCGCGTGCGTGAAGTCATCTCGGCCGTCACATTGGGCGGCACAACCCCCATCCCCTCCCCCTCGGCTTCCCGCGTGGCCTTTCTCCCTTAAAAGGACAATGGGGCGCGCGAAGCCCAAGCACGGCCCGATTGAGGAGAGCGGGGCCGTGGGCACGGCGCGTGCGCAAGAGCGGCGGGCGCCGAGGGGCGGGGCTCGGGGCGGGGGTGGGGCTCGCGCGCCCGCGCGGGCTGGCGGGCAGAGGGCGGTGAGGCGGGTAGCGCGCGCAGTGGCGGGGAGGGGTCGGGCGCGGCCCGCCACTCCCGGCACAACACCGAAACGCCGGTGG
>VYZX01031880.1:171316-240223 GCA_013401335.1 Brachypteracias leptosomus
GCACAACACGATACGGCTGTTGGCGGGGGCAGCCAGAGCGGTGAGTGGTCCCCGGGGCCATTCTGCTCGGGACGGGGAGGAAAGGAGAGGTACGACCGGGAAGGAACCGGAGGGGTTAAACCGGCGTCTTTACTGGGTTTTTTTGTGTTTCTGGGGTTTGGGTTGTTTGGAGGGTTTTTTCTCTTTAGTGGCGGTCGGTGGTGGGTGTTAAACGGGAGTTAGTTCCCGAGCGTGTCCTCGGTCCTGCCGCGGAGAGAAGGGACTTTGCCGCCTGGAACAGTTTGACAACGCGTGGTTCCTGCGCGCCGCGTTTCCCCCCGTCTCTTCAATGAGTTTAAAGGAGGTGCCGGCGGGGAGAAACGCCTCCTGCATTGTTGCAGACCCGTCCCGAGAACTCTGACTTTCCTTTCCCTCCACCTTCCTCCAAAGTGCGGTTAAAGCCCCAAATCTCGAGGAAGCTCAGCCCAGACTCCCGACGTTTTAACTCCAAAAGCCGTCCCTAGCTGCGGAGCGGGTCGGGGAAGCGGGGCTGCCTGGCTGACCTGGCCCCCTTTCTCGGGCCGCAGCTGCCCAGCCTCGCCACGCGGGCTGCAGGGTCCCGCCGGCCGTGCCCCGCCGGAGCGGAGCGGGGCCGGTGGCGCAGGTGCGGCCACCCGGGCAGCCCCGCCGCGCACACCTGTAGCGCCGGCGCGCACAAGTTGGTGGTACCGGTGGGGTGGCGATGAGGTCAAGGTGGTGCCTGCGATCTGTCGTGTGTCCCCCCCATCTTGTTTCATGGTGAGGGGAGAAGGGTAGTTATTTTTAGTTACCGCAAGTTATTTGCGGAGGGGTCGGGGTCTGCGCACGCCCCCGAGACTTTGGGGAAACGTGCGGCTGGGGACTGGTGCGGCACGTGCTGTCGGTGGGTCGGGTCGCGGCGTGGGGCCTTCCCCGCCTCGGCGGGAGCGCTGCCACCGGCCCGGTGCGCGACGTTACCGGCGCGGGAGACGGGGCGGCGATGGCGTCCTGTCGCTCTCTCGTAGCACTGCGCGGCTGAAAAAGTCGTTTTCGGTACCGCCGGTGTGTGCCCGCGCCCGGTACCGACAAGCTCCAGCTTCGGAGGGGTTTTGGCGGCGGGGCGGGCGGCGTGCCCCCGACGCGGCACGTAGGCAGCGCCCGGCTGCAGGGAAAACAAAGGGCTCGCATGTGCTGCGGGCGCCGCGGCTCCCGGCGCGCCGAGAGAAAGCGCTCGTCCGCGTTGGGTGAGGGGAAAACTCAGACCCGGGGGGTGTCGGTGGGATGAAACCTGTCCCGCAGGGGATGGTGTTTTTTGGCGGCTGGCTGCCGGTTTTGGAGGAGTTTGGAGGGGTGGTGAAACTTTGGATGCGGGCGCGCTGGGCTCAGTGCCGCGCTGCGCGCCCGGCTCGGGTGTAAGCGGGAGGGCGGCCGAACCCTGCCGGCTGCTCTGGGGCTGCCGTGGGGTCGGGGTCCCGGCGGGTCCGTGCCTCCCCCGCCGCGGCGTGCCCGCGTTGCTGCGAGGTCCGCGACGGCCCTTTGAAGTACAACTGTTGCCATGTTTGAATTACGTCAGGGCTGAGCCATGAGGAGCCAGCGCTGGGCGGGAGGGAGGAGCGGAGGGGCAACGGGACGGGGCCGGGGGCGGCGGCCGTCACCCTACTGAAGCGGGGGTCGGGGTGTCCAGCGGGGCTGCCACGGCTGGACCCCCTCGGCTTCCCACCGCTCTCCCCTCCGCGCCGCGCCGGATGGGGCGGCTGCACCGAGACCGCGTGGTGGGGCGGTGTTTGCAGCGCCCACCTCCGCGTTCGGGGCTTTCCTCCCCGCCGCGCCGCCTCCCCTTCCCCGTGCTCTTACAATTTGTTTTTAATTTTACTCGTCTTTCGGCAAGTTGAACGCTTGGCAGCTGCAGGAAGGGTGTTGGGGAGGTGGATCGGGGCCGTCCGCCGCTCCACCTGACCGGCGGGGCCGCCCACGAAAGTAGGTCGTCCGCCCCGGGGAAGGGGGGGTCGGGGGGGGGTCTTTGTTCCCGGCGCTGCCGCGACTCCGCGGCCCCCAGCCGCTGAGGGAGCCCGCCGGTGGTAACCGGGGGGGAGCGGGGGGGCCGGGGCCGTGCTTCCCCCGCGCCACGCGGTGCTCGGCGGAAAGTGGCCGCCGCCCCCCCGCCAGCACCGCGCCTGGCCCGGGGGCTCCGGGAGCGGCGCGACCAGGCTCTTGCCTTTTCAGGCATATTTTATCATCCTTTTAATATTATTATTATTATTTTTACTTGTAGTTTTGCGCCAAGGGAACGCCAGTCGCGCCCACCCTTTCATGAGATAAAAGTTGTCATCTCTCCTCGTACGCTCACCATGGGATGCGTGTGTGGCTAAAGGGATTTAAAGGGACCTGCCAAACCTGTTGTTTACTCGGCTGTGCCTTAGCGCAGCGAGCAGGGCGGAATCCGTCTGCCCCGGAGCTCTCCTGGTGGGAACGGCTACGGTTCATCCTACAAAGAGCCTTGTCCTTAGCCCGCTGCCGAGCGGTCCTTTGGACCCAAATTATTCAATAATCATTGCAATTGCGAAAAAAAGTTTGTAGGTACAAGCCCGGTGGTGTATTTGTGTAGGCATCTGGCGCAGGATGCAGCCCTTCAACCTGCTGCTTGGTGGCTGGAGCATGTGTCTCATGGCCGGGCTGGAGGCAGGGCTCCTGACACTGTGGGTGGGGAGAGCAGAGGAGGGGGCCCGGTGTCTTGAACTGAGCCCAGGACTTCCAACAGCATCGCATTTGTGGTGGAGGCCGAGTAATGTACTCAAGCACAACCTAACTGTAATGCTCGCTTTTTCATTTTTAATTTTAATTTGGCACGGGTGGGAGGTGGTAGGTTGACAGCCATGGAGACATCAGCTTAACCCTTTTACAAGGCAAGCCAGGAGGGTGATGGTTCCTCAGCAACCCTTTTACTATTGTCTGCTTGTTTCCAAAGGTGTGCTGTGGAAAACCCCCCCTCCCTTGTCCGCACATAGCCAGATTTACTGTGTAATTACAGCTTCATTTAAATAAAGAGAAAAATACTACATGAACTCTGCAGCATAGGGGCTGGCAGTGAACTGGAGGCCTTTCTGCTGATGCCAGTGGACACTGAACTCCTTTGGCACCCAGGTAAACTCCAAGTTTCTTGGGATCTGTGATCCGTGGTAGAGAATCAACAAGTAACAAGTTGTGGGATTTTTCAAACACACCCAGAGGCATGCAGCATCCAGCTCTCACTGGAAGTAGGTGGGATTGAATGCCAGAGCCTCTGGGAAAAATTCCTCTTCACTTCTTTCCCAGCCTAGAGATTCTCAAAGAAGAAAATCTGCCTGTGTTTGCAGTCTCTCCTTTAGAATGAAAACATTGCTGACTTCTTACTGGAAGAAGATGTTAAAAGAGCTGATAAATTCACCCAGGTTAAAAATGAACAACATTAAAACTGTGACGGTTTGTTGTCTTACTCATACCAAACATCTTTCTGTGTCACCAAACTCTACTTCGCATTGATTCTTAACCCCTGATGCTTTGTACCTCTATCATAACGAGATGAACAACAGGCACACTCCTACCTGACAACTAACTTCTTCAGACCTACACCCCTTGTAGCGCTTGCTTTTAACAGAAAGAAGCAGCTAGTGAGCTGGGGCTTGAAAACCAAGTGGTTAAACAGAATGCACAGGCGGGACTCCATTTTATGACTCAAATCTTTGCATTTCTGTAGAGTGTGCTCAGTCCAAAGTCCAAGTGAGATGACCAGTAATATTACCTAAGGACATGGAAATGTATCCTTTTAAATGAAGTCACTTCAGCTATTCTGCCAAATCATTACTACTACTTCTGTTTGAGTCCCCCTCAGGTATGTCACCCCTTTTCAAAAACAAACAGATAGAAACCCCAACCAAACAAAAACTCCCAGTACTATTCAGTGTCTCATGATCTGAAGCATCTGCTGCTTTTTCAGTAGCAGGTAGTTGCAAACAGCATCATAACAGCTGCAGTGACTGTACTCTGATAAGCATCACAGACTGCACTCCAGCACTCATTTGAGAACATCCCAGGTTTTCCTTGCAGGGCTCCTGATCAGGCTGAACATGGTTTTAGTTATGCAATAGGAGTTTCAGGGAGCAGGGGAAGTCATCTTTCAAGGTGGAATGTTTGCAAGTGGGACAGGTTGGGGATTTTTTAAACACACACCCCCCCCCATGCAAATCTTGTTGATTACTGTTGTTATGCTTTGGCTATCCCTTATGGATCACTAAGCTCATGGCAGTTTAGAAGAACACCCAAGTGGCTTAGCCTTTCACTTCTCTTGTCTAAATTGGTTAGGTCCTTATTTCCTACTGAAGATCAGCAGGTAAATAGGCTCCTTTGTGGCTTGAGTGCTGCTGAAAACTTCACTCAGAACAGCTTTTGACCCAGCCAGGATGCTGTGGAGACTCAAACAAGGGAAAGAAATGTCCAGTTTGATTTTTTTGGTATGTGCTTGGTCATTGCTGCCAGTTGCATCTGGTGTGCTGAGATTCCACTGCAGCACTGAGCACACAACGGTAGCTGCAGACAACTGCTAGCAAAAGAGTTGAGTTACTTGTTTTGGCAGAGGAAAGATTCCTGGAGGTGTAGTTTTGACCTTTTACTAGTTTTGTTCAGCTCATCAAGTGAAAACTCCACAGGATGCTGTTTCATTCAGATGTGTCTGGGCTGTAGTGGCCAAATACAGCTTTCCTCCAAGTTGTTCTGGGTGGAGAGAAGAAGGGAAGTGGAAGGAAAATTGAGCATTTAGGGGACTAGAAGAGTTGAGTGTACAGTATGCACAATTCTAAGGTTAGGGTTGTTGGAAATTAGTCACACTGTTGTGAGCTACAAGGACAGATGACAGTGTAAAGAATATTTTTTTCGAATACTGAAGTTGCATTTCAAATGACTCCAGTTAACTTGGTCTCTTAGTTCCTTGGAGCAGTCTGGCTTTTTGCATCTTAAAGTATGGTTTTCTAGGGTCTGATTTTAACTTCTATTCCAAAGTTTCCTTTTGCAGCCTGTAAATTCAGGAGGGAGGTATGTTTACATTGAGTCTCTGATACAGATCAGTGCCTCTGTTGATGTACAATTCTCTGTCCTACAGTTGATTTGCGGTAGAGGTACTGCAGTTTATTTCAGCAGAGGGACAGGCCCAAGAATTTATTAGCAAGATGAGGAACTCCGCTTCTGGCGCCATAGACAGCTCTGAAAGCATTTTTCATGTGTGTGCATGTGCCTGGGTGTGTGCATGTGCAGATGTAAAAGCCAGAGCACGTATATTCTTTCTATATTAAGGCATCTGTTTCTTTTCCTTCGAAAGAAAAAAAAAAATGGTACCATTTTGGCAATGTTGTGTTGTTTCAATGAAATGCTGTAGAGATGAGCATTGTGAGGTTTTTACTGACAGGAACCGGCTGCATCAACATATGCAGGCTAGGTTTTATTTTTCTGTAGCCCGGCTTCAGGGAGACTGTGCCAAGGCTGTTTTGTACACAGAAAGAGAAATCAAAATCTTTGCTGGGGTTTTCCTCTCTGATGATGCGCTGTCAGTTTTGGGTTGCACAAAGGGTGAATGATCCAGGGTCAGAGTGAGGAGAATGGTCAGGGAAGAAGGTATTAAGTCTTTGGTCTGGCATCCCTCTGCTCTCCCATAACCCCAGGGAATGTTTCTCTTTCAGCTTTGCAAGAAGCAGGTGAGCATGTTCCTTCCGATTGGCCTGATAATTGTGTTACAAAGGGAGACATGCCTGCCTTCTAGGAATTCCTTCCTTTATATTATAAAGGGGTTTCATTCTTCTTGGGTGATCAGAAAGAATGCAGAAGGAATCTGGGATTTTCTTATTTTAAAATCTAAAAGAGTTCATAAATTATTCCCTAACTTGAAAGCTTAATGAGCATCTGAAACAATACCTCCTTTCAATTTATATCATAAAATTAAATTTTGCAAAGAAAACTAAGCACCAAATCCTAGTCCTGACAGGTGACAAAAGGACGAAGCCATTTTCACACACATGCTGCTTTGTACTAGCCTTTCAAAAATTCAATAAGCGGGGTGTGGGGTTTTTTTTAATTGTTCCCCTACTTTACTGTTGTCTGCTTGACTCAATTTTTATTTTGCAACACAAGTCTCCGTTTTGATGCTTCTTTTACAAAAGTGAGAGGGCAGAGAGATGGGAGTCTATTCAAGTCACTAAAGCAGTTGTTTGAAGCAGAATTTGGGAGAGTAGCAATTTCTCCTTTTGCGGGGAGACCAGGGAGGAGGAAGAGGACCACCTTTCCCCTGACTTGTGGGAATACTGCTCCCCTACCAGTGCAGGTAAATCTTTATTTCTGCAGAATGACAAAACGCTCCACTAGGATTTCTGGTTCTTTGCTGGTGAGCTATCCCTTTCACTTCTGTGCAACTGCTGATTTAAAAGGTCATATATTTTAATGACATGCTTCAATTTGGCAAATAATAATATGCTTAAATAACATTAATAACATGCTTACATGTCGCAAAAATATCTTATGTAACGCTTTTCAGCTTTTATGGAAGTTACCTCATTCCTACTTGCCATCTTTTTATTGATCCCAAATTTCGCATGGTTCAACTTTGCAGTTAAGATTCAGGTGATATGGTAGCTGGCAGACTAACTCCCTGCTTCTTATTTGAGATCTAAATTGCAAAGCTTTCAAGTTAAACCTTTTGAAGTGCACAGTCATATGTACTTCTAAGTACATGTTAGCTATTAAGCTCTCCAGCTGACAGAATATTTAGTGGGTAATGGTCAAATGGCAACTGTTTAGGATTAAACGTGTAACAGGACTGACGCCTTCCGTTTATAACTGCAGTTATGTTTGATGCAGTTGTCGGATAAATCTGTTTTACTTGTGGTTTTGCTACTAGCTCTTCCCCATTCAGGCATGATATATGGTAATACCGTTGCTGACCATTCATCAAGTGGGAAACAGATGGCACTAGTTTCCCTTGTATTGAAAGATGGTGTTGAAAGACTTGCTCTTGTGAGAATGGTAGCAATGATGCAAAACAAAATATTTTCAGAATATGTGTGTCTAATGCCAGTCTTTGCCAGAACATTAACTGTAAAATATGCATCTTGTTCTACTGTGGTATAAATACCAGCTGGTGACAGAGATCGTCTCATCAGCATCTGGATTTCTGGAAGAAACTGAGTTAGAAAGCAAATCACATTGTTGATACCAGATCTGTGTCTTGCTCTGTAACAGTCAAGATGTTCTTGCTGCTTAAGTTTTGCAGCACTCATGAACCTTGTGTGTGCAGGTAGTCTTTTCTGAAGAAAAGCACCTGACCACAGACTTAGCATTGTGGTAGTCAAAATCTAAAATCGCTGTTTGGTAGTTGAAAATTCCCAGGTGAACATGCTGCTGGATCTCCAGAGGCCTGTTAAACACAGTGTCCTCAAGAGACTGTCTCTTGAAGCACATTGGGTGCTAAGAAACAAAATACATACTCTTAAGTGTTTGTCTTGACAGTCTAGGGGTCCTAACCTGATTTGGCTGTCCATTCATTTGCTCTATGTCCCTGAAAACACATCTAAGCAGAAGCACAGAGTACTTCTGAGTCTAACCGTCATCCTCAACAAGCCCATTCAGCAGGTCACTGGCTGGATACCTTCTTTTACTTAGTACAGCTGCTTCTGGCCTCCAGACCAATCCTGTGCTAATAGAGCAGTGAATCTCTTAAGCCTGGCAGCACTTGGGGTGACTTTGCTGGAGATTTGCACAAGTCATCCTTGGGAGAACCTAGCCCTAGGTTTTCTCCTTGTGCTGCAGATGTGCACAAAGAAGAAAGGATACAGCGCTTCAAGCCTGTGGCAAACAGTATTGAGTTGGGATGGGAGGGAAGGAAAGACCTATCCCATCCATCTCTCTCCTAAGCCTGGAGGAATCTCCTTAGCATTCAGCTTGTGCAGGTCCTTTGCTGTCAACAGGCTCTGCAAGGGGTTTAGTCAGGACTAGCTTTTTGGAGAGTTGACTTGTGTCTTTCTACGTGTTTGTGCAGTAGTGATTGCAAGGAGACACAACCTCAGTGGGCATCAAGTGGCCTAGTATTATAATATGCTAGACTGAAATGTAAACATGTACACTTTCATCTGGATGTGAGTTCCGTAACAGATTTTGTGTAAGACCATTAACCAACAACATTAGATAAAATTTTTGCTTTTCTGTTCTCAGGAGCCTGGGAACCTTGTGTGGAACCTGGCATGTTTATTTCACAGTGCTGCCCTGCTCTGATCTCTCCCTCTGGGGTGGGGGGATGTGTTTTTACCTCTTTGTGGGGGACTGTGACTAGGCTTGAGTGCTTCACTAGCTTTTACTATGGTCCTGCAAAAATGTTCAGAATCTTTCCCCTCATGTGCAATCTCTGTCAGCTCAATGCTAGGTATGGTTTGTTTTGTGGAAGCATATTTTCAACCTCACCTGAATCTGCTATTCAAATTATTTTATTGCTGTAATGATGTGGCAAGTCTTGGCACTGTAGACTGAAGTTTTCAGGTTAATTTTACGTGTCTTTCTGGAGGATATTAGAATGACATCCCTTACCTTCCCACAGGTGAAAGATTTGGGGACAGATCCTTATGCCACATATATTCATCAGTAACTCAAGTTGAGTTGCTGGGACTTCTTAGTCCCTGGAACTGAGAAGTGACTGGGAGTTCCCTCTCCCCAGGCTTGCACTCAAGTGATGGAGATGCTGCTCTCCTGAAAGTCCTGCCTGAGCTTCTTGGTCTTTAAGTAGTATTTTGGGGGAGGAGAGGTAGTTTTCTGTTGGCTTCTACAAGTATATAACTACTTGGCCTTTTGTTAAGGGAAGAAGCAGGAAATCTGATGTTATTTGCATGACTCCATCTAATACTAATTTTTTAAAAGCAGAAGTTCTTAGCAGTGGGAACCTATTCTCATGGATCTTCCTGCAGCCTGTGCCCTCTCTGAGCAGTTAGTGTGTGATAAGCAGCAGAGGTGGCCACTCATTCCCTGCAGCGGATGGTTGAGGCAAACCTTGCACCATGGTCTGTTTAAAAGGGAACATCTTGGAATGGTCCCGTACCTGTGTTGTGAGACAGGTACTGTGTGGCCTGTGAGGACTTGCTGTGTGTCTGGGCCCTGTGCCAGAAAAGCACCAGCATAGTTCAGTTGTTGGTTTGTTTTTTTGAAGTGCTGTGGGAGCTCTGTTTGCTCTGACAGCTTCTCATGCCGTGTCACACTGTGCCTAACAGGAGTCTGCATTGGGGAGTAACTGAATTGGTGGTGGGGACATCATGTATTGAAGAGGTCTTTGTTGTGGTGACTGCAGAACATCCACTTGTAACTTTAAAAGTTTCTGTCTGGAAAACACCTCCACCATATGTTGCCTGCAGTGATAGCAAATCCCAACCTGGGTGTACTGAAAAGGATAGGCAGGCCTCTGAGAGCATCATGGCCTTTGGCTTTCTGAGCCAGCGCTTAGTTGGTGGTTAAGAAGCAACAACTTCCCTGTAAATGGAGTATCTTTTGCCCCAGTGTCATTGGCAGTGGCTGGGATCTGTGGTAGACACATGCTGAAATGCGCCCCAGGTCCTGCTCCCTGGCCCGTTTCTAGCTGGGTTTCCTTCCCATAGAAAGCAGGGTGGGGAAGGCAGGAGGGAGGGCAAGAACTGAGCCTGTGCTGACATGGAGCTGGGATGTGGCTGGGATACTCACCCAGGCCTGAGAATCAAGAAGCACTCCTGGGTCCCGCGGTGCAGACATGGCTATTGAGGGCTGGGTGGGACTCCACCCTGCTGTTTTTAGAGCAGCTTTTCAGGTATGTCTGCCCAACAGCCTGGAGGTATGACTGCAGCTCATTTAAAATGACTCCTACTCACTTTCGACAAAGTTTGGCAGGGATGTTTCCAACAAACACCGGTGATGATGACGAGGTAGTTCCAGTGACCCAGGGTTCAGCTGCCAATGACTTATCCAGGGGCTCTGGCAGGTTCACGTGGCCTGTCCTGCAGCCTGTTTTGCTGCATAGGTAGGGCTTTCATTAGCCAAGCCAGCTGCATTCACACCTCTGGGTTGTGCTGTTGTAGATGTGCCCTTAGAGTAGAACTGTGCACTAAATGAACTTGTCATGAGTCCTGCTGAGTATTGCCTAATATTCCAGCTGTTATTAATTATAAATCTTTAATTATTTTTTTAATAAGAAAGTGCATTGTGGGCTCATCTGCTCTTCTGAGGCAGTGCAGGATAAAACTATGGCCTAATCTAGCAGTTTCCCATCCTGAATTATAATTTACTTTTGTTTTGCCCAGTGAATTGCCCAGGTTTTTCTTTCAGTGTCCAACAGTGATAAGTAACACCAGTTCCTGTTTGTTTTCACAGGCTACAGCTGGGAGGAGAAGATGTTTGGCTTTCACAAACCGAAGATGTATCGAAGTATAGAGGGCTGCTGTATTTGCAGAGCTAAGTCTTCCAGTTCTCGTTTCACTGACAGCAAACGTTATGAAAAGGATTTCCAGAATTGTTTTGGGTAAGATTGTTTTTGTAGTTAAAATCATGGTCAGTCATGGTGTTGATCTCCAAGCTGTGAACCTGACCTGCTGTCCCTTTTGCTCTGAAAGGGTGAATGATTGGGTTAGCAAAGGTGGGTGGTGGAAGAAGGCTGGCTTCAGCTTCCTCACAACTTTACTGGCCAGGCCAGGTGGGGCTGGACCTTCTGCTGCTTTGTACAGAACCATTTGGTTGTTGATCTGATGTTGCAGCCAGTGGAGAACTGCTGTAGCTTATAATAGCAAAGGGTCAGGCTTGTGCATCTCCCACCTCACAGCACATGCAGGGATTCAGACCCCCCTCAGACTGTGCATTTTGCGCTTGTTCCTCAGAGGTGTAAATTCCTGCACAAGATGGTAAACAGCATGGGTTCTTGGAGGTGTTTTGTGGCTCTGAAGATTCAGGGATGTTACACAAAACTTGATGAGTAAATATTTAGCTGTTCGAGCAGGGTTTATGAGAAGTACTTTGTTTTAGGTATTGGTGCCCTTGTTCAGATAGGGCATATCAACATATTATTAAAACTTCCCATTGGAAAACCATTCTGATGGAAAGTGAGCATCAAGTAATTAGCTTTCCAATTAGGTAATGTTGCACGTAATGTTACTCAAAAGCATTGGTAAGCAAAACTATAAATACCAGTTATTTCTTGTATCAGCTGCTGTGACCTTTTAACTTTTTTGAAATACTTTCTAAAAGCTTAGAAATTCGTGTCCCTGAATTGTTAGCAAAGCAAAGTCTTCTGTAATAGCTTGTGATTATTTTTCACTTTGTTTATTTTGAAATCTTTCTGAGGCAATAAGAATTTCTCCTGTTTGTGCTGTAGTTTTCCATTAAATTATTTCTCCTGGAAAAAGTCTGTGTTGTTGATAGATATTTTCCAGTTTTTCTTTTCTTACCAGTTTTGCTGGATTACCTCTCATCAAAATCTTAGGCCCAAGTGGAACTTTCATGCATCATATTAAAATTATATATACATATCAGTCTGGCTACTCTTGTCTCAAGTGCTTAACTTTATATGTGTAAATCTTTGCAATCTTTAGAAACATTTCCCAATCCTTCCCTTTTTCTAGAAACACTCCTTTCATGTACAGCCTTAGAGTGCTTTGTATTGACCATGGATTTTTGTACATAAACGGTGCTGACAGTTTTTCTTACCATATTTCTTGGTTGCTGTCCTTGACAGTGGAAAGTCTGCATGGAAGACACTGCTTTGGGTTGTTGTTTTTTTTTAACTACAGTAAAGCAGCTTGCAGTGTACCGGAGCCTTTGGTCTTGTGCTATCTAAAATATGTTTGCCAAGGTAAAAATGCAGTCTTAGCACTGAGCAAATAATGGTTTATCTGAGCCTGCCCCATTCATCTATAAACGCTTAAAGCCTTCCCATTTAAAAAGCTGAAAAATTCTAGAGTGTACCCCCTTTGTATTTCTTTTAGCATGGATTAGCAGTAGAGATGATTTCTGAAGGAAGCTTGTTAAAGGGAGCAAGTATTGCTGTCATTCCAGGGACTGCTGTTTCTGAAATCTTATCCTACGCTTACGCGGGAGTGTGTTAGGTGGTATTTGTTACTCATCCTTGAAGCTCTGTGAGAAAGTTAAGAGCTGAATAAACTTTTGTTGGATCTCTGAGGTCTGTTCTCAAATGTACATTCAAGGAATGTGATTATTCCTCCTTCACCAATCAAACCAACCAACCCACTGGCAGAACTGTGTGGTGATGTTTGGTGGTGGTGGGTTTTTTGGTGTTTGGTTGGTTTGGGGTTTTTTGGTTTTTTTAGGAAAAAAAAAAACAAAACCAAAAACCAAAACAAACCACCAACTCAAAACCAACTGAAGGTGATGGGATGGTTGTTTTTAATGCCCCTCTGGTGGCAAATTACAACACTTCTTATTTCTCTGTGAAAGAATGCTTTCTGAAAGTGAGACCTGGTCTTTAAATGTCAGTGTTTGAGCACCCCAGACAAATTGTAACGCCTGAAGAAACAGAACTTGAGAACTCTTCTTTTCCATCAATTTTTACGCTTCTTGCTGTTATCAAGACAGGGCTCCCTTTATTAACTGTTGTCAAGTCATTTTTGGTTTTTGTTTTTACTAGGCTTCATGAGGCCCGCTCAGGAGATATTTGCAATGCCTGTGTCCTTTTGGTGAAAAGATGGAAGAAATTGCCAGCAGGATCCAAAAAAAACTGGAATCATGTTAGTAATTTATTTATTGCTCCTCCACCACAAAACTAACTTGTCTCTGTCTTAGCCTATCCTGCTAGAGAGGAGAGGTGCTGGCAAGGATTTGGGATTTGCGTTTTCCACCCACATTTTTCCTTCCCACCTTCAGCACCTCTGAATCCTTCCTGGAGTATTTCCTGTTACATGGCCCTTATCTGTCTTCATTTGGCTTATGTGCAAAGGTGATTATGCAAGCCTAGGATGGAGTCACAGACTAACTTACCTTGTAATTCCTTGTTTTCACAAGCTCTTAACTTTGTCCAGAAGTCTCTTATGACGCTCCAAAACATTTCAGATTTGGCCTCTATCCAAAATTGGTCACTCTGGTTTTTGTTTGGGTTTTTTTCCCATAGTTTGAACAAGCAAGGTGACGTGGCTCAAGCAACACATAAATCAATGTCGTTTAGTCACATAATTACAGTGACTAATATCTTGCAGCTATTCACACTCATATATTCTGTTTTGATACATCTAATTCAGTTTGGGCCTAGGGCTGTGAAGATGATTGGGATTCTTTGTGTATGTTATAATCTTTATTCAGGAAGCCTTGATTGTAATGGGAGCCAGAGCTATGGTTATTACTACCACTAGCTTTATGCAGAAGTTAAATTGATGATTTTAAAAAAAAAAACAACTCCAGGGCAAATGCTTGGCAGACATTCTTAACTGAACCTGTATTGGCTTAAACCATTGTTGTCTACTATACTGAATTTGTCAAAAATAGGAAGAAGGCAAAAGTTGAATTGAATGTGCTTTTTAAACTATTTTGCTACAGACTCAGCCCCTTACAAACCAAACTTAAATGTAAGACTGTTAGTGCACAGAACTGCTTTGGTTTAACTAAAATGTTTTTTAACACCTTTAGTTAAGCCAGCACAGGTACCTTGACTGGGGCAGTATCCAGGCATGATGCAGAAATATTATGCATGCATTTTCTGTGTTGTAGGTGGTAGATGCGAGGGCTGGACCCAGTCTTAAAACAACACTGAAACCAAAGAAAATGAAAACTCTGTCTGGAAGCAGAATAAAGAGCAATCAAATCAGCAAACTGCAAAAGGAATTCAAGCGGCACAGTAAGTGGACCCAAAGAGATTTTGGCATTAAACTTTGGCCTTCCCTAACATAGTTTACTGTTAACTGGCCAATCTGAATCATCATCTAGATTCAATTGTATGCTTACACATTTGGGTGCTCTGTGTTTTCACAGTCCTGCCATCCTCTTAGGGCTTGGGGAAGGGATGGAATGAGGAGGAAGAGCTCGTGTGCAAGGTGGACTGCAAGACAGAGGTGGGGAAACAGTGAGGGAGGTGGAGAGTCTGGCTTGAAAGTGTAGGCAGTGGTAGCTTATGTCTCATGCTTAAATGACATATCTCTAGAAAGAACTTCTTGGGCAAGACTTTCATTAAAATGGAAGTCAGAAGAGATTTCTCCCCTGCTCTCAGTCATGGTCTATGGCCATTTTCAGCCCTCTTTTCCCAAGAAGCACTGTTCTGTTTATACTGCTGACAGTCTTTATCTTCCATACACGTTTTCAACCTAGACTTTCTATTTAGCCTAGATTCCCACCCCCCTTTAAATTCCTACCGTATTTCCTCTGTATAGTTTCCTTACATCTTCCTTTGCCAGTCTTAGGTGATTTCTTTCCAGTAGCACTTAAGACTCTTCAAATAGATTTGGATTCATAGCTTTCCAAGGAAGCCATCTGCCAGTTACACTCTAAATATATGATGGCACTTCAGGTTTTTCCTCTAAGGCAAACCTTCCAGCTTCTTAACTGTTGCTGACTTGGTCTTCTCTCTCTTTCAATTATCCTACCTGGCCTGAAGACACAACTCCAAAGAATCAGTAAAGGCTCTGACCCAAAGAGCTTTTACCTCCTCGTTCAACGTGCTGTAGTTAATCTAACTATGTTACTGCAGGTGCTAGAGATGATAACTAAAATGTAGGCTAGTAGACCCTCTGTGCATCTGCACTGAGCCCATCTTGATCCAGCAAAAGCTCAATACTACCTAACCCATTGCACTAATAAGAAGAGCTTTGCAAGACTTTTAACTGAATAGGTAAGAAAGATTTACAGTGAGAGAGAAAGTACAAGGTCTGAAGCGCAGATCCCTATCATCTTCAGGGATCCTCCAGTGATTTCAGAGCATGACTAGGATCTTGTTCAAAGTGTGGCCTGCACAGTCTATATTTGAGGGCATGGAACTGAAGCCTGATTGAGAACCTCTTTCCAGTCCCTTGTGCACAAGGACCTCCCTTCAGTTCCAAAGTCTGTCTCCCAAATGTTGACAGTCTCTCTATTGAAATCAGCAGGGACAAGTGAAAAATGGGCTGTTGTTGTTAGGTTTTTCTTGTTAATTAAAAAAAGTCTGTCTCTGTTTCCAGTCTGCATGTGATCTTCTACAAGTCAGGAAGAGGCTAAGTCATAGGATACCTGTCCTAATTCTTGCATTTATTCTTTCCCCTATAGATTCTGATGCCCACAGCACCACTTCGAGTGCCTCACCAGCTCAGTCGCCCTGTTACAGTAACCAGTCTGATGATGGCTCTGACACAGAGATGAACGCTGGGTCCAGCAGAACACCAGTTTTCTCATTTTTAGATCTCACGTATTGGAAAAGGTAAAAAGCAACAGAATGCACACTCTGTGCAGATAGCAATTCACTTCACATACACAGTCCTTGATTCTGCTTCTTCAAGAATTTGCTGCTGCTGAACTTAAGTAAGAGTATTATACAGTATCAATCTGTCTTTGGAAGGACATGCCACGTGTTTAAGATATTTAAGATATTTTCCCCTATCTCCCTCCAGTTCCCTAAATACTAATACAGTTGCTAGAAAATATTTTTATGTTTTGAGGAGTAACAGATAGTATTGCTGAGTGTCATTATCTTGTCTTAAAACTGTGCCCTGTAGATGTGATGTGTTACCAAGTACAACAGTGCTCTCAGCTTGCCAGCAAAACATAACATTTGATTTGGTTGAACTGTGACAGTAGTCATTTGAAAAAAAAACAAACAAAAAACAAAACAAAGTTGGAGTAGGAGAACCAAAGGATTTTCTGGGAGCCGAGGAGCTTGTTATCTTTTATTGCCTGTTGTGACACAGTAATGTTTTGTTCAGCTAATTGCTCTGTTGAAATTGTTGTGACTTTGCTGCCTCCTCTCAAATAGTGTTTGCAAGTGCATTGAAGTCAAGGTTAGCTCAGCCCAGATAGTTGTTTATCTGAAACTTCCGTGGGAAGCAAAATGGGAGACTTAGTTTTGTATAGACATGGGTTTGGTAGGGTTTTTTTCTTCTTTTTATTTTCTTTTTACTCAGAGCAATGTTGTGGATTTAGACATAGACTTGTTTTCTCTTTCTGAGCAGCCTTTTCCATCTGTAGTGTCTTGGGTTGAACTGATTTTTTGCATTTCTGTAAATTCTGTATATTCTAAACACAGAAATAATCAGTCTCTCTCCTTGCCATTTCTTCCAGGCAAAAAGTCTGCTGTGGAATTATTTATAAAGGGCGTTTTGGGGAAGTCCTCATAGACACTCATCTCTTCAAACCTTGCTGTAGCAGTAAAAAGTCTGCCACTGAAAAGCCAGAACAAGAAGGACCACAATCTCCTGCAATCTCCACCCAAGAGGAGTGGTGACTTCCTTGGATAGCTGCAGAGAGTTATACAGATCCTCTTACTCTCTGGAAAAATACTAGAAAAGTGACTGTTCACTTCGGACACCTGCTATGCTGCCAAAAGACTATTCCCTAGAACTGTTTTGGGTTTTACTGCTACAATTCCACAAACTCTGAAGCCAGTTGGTATCCTTTCAGAAAGACTGTACATAATATTTAAGATGATATGGAACACTTAGCAAAGCTTGAATGCTGCTGCAAGGTTGTCTAATCTTCCCCATGCACACTTCACAAGTGAATATGAGGATGGGGTTTTGTATATTAAAGTATATGTAGTTCATGTTTCTGTATTGAAAGAAGCAGTGGTTCTAAGGCTTTTTTTTTTTTTTAATTTGGTTGGTAACCTTCCTTAAAACCCCAAGAGAATATTTCATTCTTAGACATATATGAGTCAATAAGATGAACTAATACATAGAAATGTTATAAGTCACCTCTCTAGTTATATAAATTTTTTTTTTTTTTGAAGGTGTGGAGATCTCACCCTATACTACTGACATAACAAAGACAAATATTTCATCCCTCTTATGTGACACAGACTGGTAAACTGCAGACATCTCTGCTGCAAGTGGTAGTTATCTGAGAAGGCCCCCAACATAAAATGCTCTTCAGAAGTGGTGGGAGAATTCTCCTCCTTAGCTAAGGAGGAAGATTTACCTATGAATTTAACATAGCGAAATGGGAGGCTACTTTGTTTTAATGTGGCAGCAGGCACCCTGGGCTTCATGTAGTAACTGACTGGTGATTAAAGATGGACCAAGAAAACATCTTGATGCCCAAGTTAGGTGTAGATGATGGCCAAAAGTGAGTAACTGCTATCTATTGGCCCAGAGCAGCTGAAATGTGACCACAGGCCAGACTTCCTGCTGGTTTTGGACCTAATATAGAACCAAACCCCTCACTAAGCAAATCAGACTCTGGTCTGGGTACATAATCTGATTGCAACCTGGGGTCTGGATTCACCATTACTGTTTTGGAACCCTTCCCCTGCAGTGCTTCTCTGTGTTTGGGTTTTGGTTTTTTTGTTGTTTCTTTGTTTAAACAACCACCAGATCAATGCTTTTGTGAATACTGACTATGAAAAGTTCTGTTAAGAATGGTGCTGTGCTGAATCGAGGCAGCTCTGTTTGCATACATGATCAAAGTATAGCATTTCTTACATGGATTCCCAAACTCGTGTGCAAACTGTTGTGACACTCCTTCAAACTCTGCTTTGCCTGTTAAGGTGGAAGCGGCTTCCTGGAAGAGTCTGCTGCAGTTTTAGCTTCTAGTTGCTTCATGTTCCTTTTATGAAGGTTTAACTTCTGTAAGTTGGGAATTCTGCTTTTTTTGTTTGTTTCTGGTTTTGGGGGGAGGGGGGAATTTTCTTACTATTATTCTCTTGGGATATTCTACAGTGAATTGCTACAGGCTTTCCTTTTTGTGAGAGGTGTCAGCATAATACTGTGGTGGGTAGGGCTTAGGACTGGATTTCCATGTAATCTCGCTTCCTGAAGTGGGAAGGCTTAGCAAATGAAAACATGAGTAGGGAAAGATATTTTTTTAAGAGGAGCCTCTACCCTCAAAGTTCGGTGGTTCTGTGTTTGTTTTTTTTTTCTTTTTTTTACCTCTCCTTCTGTTGGGTAAGCCAATCTCTGGAGAGAAAGAACATCAGGGGAAACAGGGCTTTGACTTATCACAGCCTTACAGCTTAGAGCTTTCATTGGTCTTACTTTGCTTTTCCTAAACTTTCTGAGATTCTAAAGCGAGGACAAAGCTGCCTACCTTGCTTTCATCTGCAACCAAATAGAGTCATAGAGTCATGGATTTTAGGTTAGAAAAGACCTTTAAGATCATCTGATTAAACCATAGATACAATGAATACTGTTTTTATAACAGCTTAACTAGGTTGGTCATGTCTAATACAGGCTTGAGCAAGAGTCCTAGCTGGTTTTGCAGATACCTGCTTCCATTTGAATTTGTGTTTTTTCAGCATCATTAATTCTGTACACCTAAGGCTGCAATATCGGTGATAGGATGTGCTCTGATACAGATCATCTCTTCTGTATTTATTTATTTATTGCTAGATTTCAACCGCCAACTGCTTCCCCTACTCCCTCCCACCTCTTCCATTCCTGGTAGTAATGCAAAATGAACTGTATGTAGTCATGCACTTTGTATTAATGTATTAGAAATCTATGGAACCTGTTTTGTACTTTTATACTGTTCAGACACTTGTAATCCAAACTTTTTTTTACTAGGGTAATGAATAAATTTAGACTTATTTAGAAAATAAAAAACAACTTCTGTGTTTATTTCAGCTCTGTTCCATTAATTAGACTTGGTGTTTGAACTAGCCCAGGCAACCCATGTTTCTATTTGAACAAGACTTCGAGATGGGTTTTTTAGGGAGTGAGATAATTCTCTTCCTATTTAGTTTGGAAAGAAGAGCAGAGCAAGGGAAGGAGATGGTATTTATTATGATAGACAGCTATCTCAGGGCAGAGCTTTCCCTTGGCACTGCATGTGTCAGGCATTCCTTTACTGGGAATGGGTGGTGCTAACATTTGGTGTTCCCAGGGGGCTTGCTCTCTGTCTAGCTCACTGGCATTTGGCAAAGGCCAATTGAAGCAACAGCATTGAAGGGCTGGTGCTGAAAGCACCTGGAAACGTCCCTTTCCACATCCAGCAGAGTCGGTGGAAGAGACTAGTGAAGCTGGAGCCTGGAGAGTTTCTTCCCATGACAGGCATAGTCAGCTGGATAGGCTCCAGCAGACTGGTGGGAGCAAGGTCTCTGGCAGGAGATGGGAGTGAGTAACCATTTCCTGATAATGGGGAAATATTGCAGCCTTAAGCATGATGGCTTGTTGAAAGAGACTATTTTGGACTTCAGTGGATACATTGATTTATTCCTGATGATATTCAGAGATTCATGTAGAAATTTCAGTGAAAGCTCTACATAGACTGCAAGACCACATGATTTTTGTATAATAGCATTTCTTTTGGACATACTTACATTTTCTGCTGGAGATGCCTAAAACATACCTTGGGCATGATATGCTTGACCTGAAATGCAAAGCTCTATGTAAAGTTACTGAAGAGGTGCAGGTGCACCAAAAGGTGGTTAGGACCTAGTGTATATCCCACCCACTCTTTGCAACTTCCATCCTTTCTCAAATGATTAATTCCTTTGCCTTCTCTTTTACACTGCTGCTGCATACACGCCAGTGACTACAGGTACTGTCTGGGTAACCTCCAGGTGCTGAGAACATCAGTGTTGATGGACAGATATTCCAGATAACCTAATGGAGGGCTACAGCTGTGGAGGAGGAAGCTCCTATGGGAATACTGGGGAGGCAGGACTTGCCACCTTCAGAGCAAGATGAAATCTTTGCTTCCTGAAATCAGGAGGTAAAATCCTGGGTAAAACCCTCCTGTGCTTCACCTGAATCAGCTGTCACAATGACAAGTGTGACACCTACTAAAACACCTTACAGTGCAAGCTTTATAAAGATGCTTTACAGAGGATTCTATTATACCAAAAGATGAGAAAACAAGGTGTGTGACAAGAAGATATCTTGCTGGAGGTCACCAATGGACAGGGAGCAGATCCATGATTTCCAAAGTCTGAGCTGAGTGCCTGGTACTGCTGCTGAAGCAGATTCTGTTTGCTTTTTCGTGGTACTGCATGAAGAGTAATTTTATTCTGATTTGTATGATGTGGAAATTTCTTTCTCTGTGACCTTTACAACACAGCCTAACCTGCTTTCTGAGCAGCTGACTGGGTGCTATCCACCTCCAGTGACTAAAGTTACAACTCTTCTGAAGTCATATAAAAATCTAGTTTCAATATATGACAAAAAAGGAAGCTCCTTCTAAGTGGTTCTTGCAGCACATAATTTCAGTTTTAGGTTGTCCAGATGAGGAGCAAGAACAGTCTGCTGCATATTCTGCAGACCTGCTCCTGGTATGGCCAACATCAGAGGTGCAGCTCCTTATTGGCTCTTTTTTTCTCTTCCCATGGGGGTCTGGCCACAAGGGGGAAAGGGAGCACATGTCCAGGTCCCCTTTTTCAGACACTGGAAGTGGCACGAGGGAAATGCTGCTGGCTTCCTCCATAACAGTCCACAGTAAAAAAACCTACAAAACTTGTGTTCCCTTGCAGAAGCTGTTGAGGTATCTATTTGGTTGTGATGGTCATCACGTAGTAAGCCCACCCCGTTTCACTGTTTGGAGGAGAGGTTGCAATTGGTATTTTCTCTTGGAATGTTCGCATTTGCCTTTGCATTCTGTTGGTGTACAACAGGTGAGTTACATGGTTATGGGCCTGCAGAGAAGAGGGAGTGACATGCTCTGGAAGGAAGAAAATGATACCAAATGTACTTGTGTACTTCCAAATTCTGAATATATTTGAAGGGAATGTAGCACTAACATTTCATGCCATCTAGCATAAAGAATTTGTTTTGGTTTTCTTTTATATTTATTAGTGAGAGTTAGTGGAGGATATTTTCTAACATACCCAAGAGAAAGTGGTTATTGCTACAGGAGACTGTGATATCTGCTTTGCCCAAGCCTCCTGCGCAGCAGAAGATTGACTGGAAAAGGACAGGCTGCCCAGCTGTCCTAAGCCTTCAATTCTGTGCGTGGAAAAGAACCATGGTCCCATTCAGCCCTTGTCCTCACCCCTGGCTGTAGACTTCACCACAGATGCTGTTTCAAGTGGTCTCAGCCTTGGTGAAAGCCTGGCCCCAGGTCTCTGCTGAAGCCTAACACAGTACTGGAAGAGCTGGAAATTGACTGGAAAATGTGCTTGTTGCGGGTGAAACTTCTTAGAGACAGATGTGAGAATTAGGTGCTTTGGAGGCTGCAAAGAGGTGTGGTGCAGGTGGCTTTTATTGCTGACCTGATGATGCTGGGGGAAATACGGACGTTTATGAGGAGGTCTAAAAGCCTTGGTACCCAAGGGAGATGCAGGAGACATCGGGGCAAGCACAGAAAGGGGCGCATAACTTACTATCCCTTTTCATGTCACAATTTTCTCCCGGCAAAACCAGCAGTGCTGCAAACTTTGACACTTAGATGTCGGGTTTGCTGAGACCACACACCCCTCGAGCCCGGCAGCCACCGCACCTGGGCTTTGCTCCAACCAGTACGTGACCGCTGGGAGCTCTCATTAGACCCGGAAGGCCAAGGGTGCGCCCCAGCTGACCGGGCTGGCAAAGCGGGCCCCCGGCACCCGGCGCTGGGGACGGGGCTGCGGCGTTCCGGGGCCGTTTGCTGATGTCCGGGACAGGCCGGGGCTCGGGGCGGTGGCTGCCTCCGCCAGGGGCCGCTGTGGCGGCGAGGCCCGGCCCGGCCCGGCCTGGCCCCTCCGGACGGCCGCGAGGTGGCGCCGTTCCGTCCTGGGCCGGGGGCGTTGGATTTTCGGTGAGGGACGGTAAGCGGCGGTTTCGGCCGTTGGCAGAGGGGCCTCCCTCCGCCGTGAGGTGCCACCGGGCTGTGCGAGCCGGGGCGGGCTTTAGGTGCAGTGTCCCTGCCCCGGATGCAGTGACGGCGTGCTGCGCGGTACCCTGCTTCACCCAGGGCATCGAGTCCTCGCTCCGTCACGGGCCCTTTGCTCGGCGGGCGCTGGCAGAAGCTGAGTCACCCTGTAGCGTTCGGCTCTCCATACTGCACCGAGCCACAGAAAATGAGCCTAAACCTTCTCCTTTTCCTGGCTGGTGTGCACAGGCAGGAGCACACGAGGCTGGTGCTTTTAAACCGTTTTCCATCTCAGCAGCGAGTTAGTGGACAAATAAATAGGGGAAAAAAAAAAGCTATTTACTTGGGGAAACTGGATGACTGGGCTTGTAACTGGCAAACAAGCTGTACCCTTGTGGGGTTCTGATCACCTGGGGGTGGTTTGAAGCCGAGCAGGCAAATCAGCTGGCAGGTGGGGCTGGAAGCTGCAGAAAGCTGAGCTTGGCTGTTCACAGCTCTTCCTTACTGGCCAGGCTAAGAAAAGTATGTGAGAGTGCATCCTGAAAGGCCTTGTGCCAGTCCCTGAAGAAGAGAAATGGGGAAACAGAGGCAGAATATCATGTAGGTACAGGCAGCTCTTTCTTTGCTTGGATCAGCTTGCCTCAGCAAAACATTTAATCTCTCAGTAATCTCTTGCCTGTGAAGAATAGCCACTTGATGTGCTTAAACCGAGGAGGGTTTGCAGGGAGAACTGGATGTGAGGCTTGTTTCTGAAGAGGGGTGGCCAAAAAGAGCTCTAGGCACACAAGGAGCAAGGACAAGAGGCCAAGGAAGAGACAGCATCTAAGCCTCTTTGGCCATAGGGAGTTTCAGAGCACTTGTATAACCAAGAGTACCAGCCTGGTTCAGAAAGGCTGTGGTACAGGTGATATTGCCAGTTATACATATATTTGTGGTGGCTATCAAGAAGCTCCGACAGCAGCTTCAAGGCTATGGGAGATGCTGCTTTGCTGCCTCAGAGATTTTACCTGACATCAGCAGAATTAAGTAACTCTTCAGGTTCTAGTTTGTTTGTTTGTATTCAGTTTTAATGATGGTTGGTTGTTCTTTATGTGGGTTTTATTGTGAGCACCATCATGGCTCCAAGGCTCTTGAGAAGAGGTGAAGAGGAAGCAGAAAGCATTATGAGCCTAGACAGTGCTCAGCACAGATCAAGGCTGATCCTAGTTAGCCAGCATTCTTTTGTACACCATAAGATGCTGACTGTTCAGTTGGGCTCAGTGTTGTATGCTATGACTAATCAACATGCATGTGTTTGGAGTAGCAGTATGCAGGTCAGAGGGCCACCATGCCTTCTCAAGCATGCTCCTGCTGGCCTGGTCTTGTCTCTGTCCTTCATCCCTCTCCCACAGCTTAAGAACTAGAACATAGTGAGGGGGTAAAGAAAGGAGCAGTACTTCCTATCTGTTGAAAAGATGGTGAAAAACCTGTGTGGCAGGGAAAGAAGTGGCTGGATATTTTCTCTGCATAACATGAGTTGGCCTGTGTGGTGTACATGGAGCAACTTCTCACTCTTCCCCCTATCTCTCCCCTCCACCTTCCTAACATTGCCTTCCACTTCTAGAGGACAGCTTAAAGTAAAATGAGACAGGCTTAAAAACACTTTAAGGTGAGGGAGTTAGTGTTTTGTAAGATGCTTATCATTAAAATGGAGATGCCTATCACAAAATGCCTTCCTGAAGGAAGGGGTGTTAAATGATAGGTTGTTTCTCCACTGTGGAGAGTAAAATTCTAGACCCTTTGCTTGGGTATCACTTGTTGTCCTTTAAAGGACCACTTAAGAACCAAGAAAAGCAAACCAGCTGAAACTCTTCAAGCACTATTCCCTGTGTACTCCCCACCCTGCTAGGGACAAAGACTCCCTCTCCTTTCAATATAAATTTTCCTTCCATTTTTGTTCCCCAGTCATCTGTGGTTTTGCTCTTGTGTTGGCACCCTTGCCAGGCTGTTACCCTTCACAGGATGCAAATTGGGCAGCCTCTTCTTTCCCCTGGACATAGTTCCCTGGTTGTTACCTGCCCAGAGGTAAGCTGTTGAAGAGGCTGGTGCCACCATAGCACTCTTTGCCCCTAGCTACAATCTAGCTTTTGATGTGAGATGATAGACAAAAGACAGAAATACACTTTTATTTTTTTTTTAATTGGAGGGACCAGAGGCACTATTATAATAAAAACTCCATTAGTTTTGAAAGTCATCCATTATCCAAAATTCCCATGCTGTACCAAACCACCTCCTTTGGCATCTTTACATCTAACTAGGAGTGAGGTCAAAAGGACACAGAAGCATTAGTATTATTATAGTAATGCCTGGTAACAACACTTTCATTAAGGACCTCTCGCATGTTTTCACATAAACTCTTATTTTCAGATTGTAAAACTCAGCCATAAAGTTCACCTCCTTGCTGACACCAGGCACTTAAGGTTTAAGACTACCAGCACTTCAGTCAATCAAGTTTCTGGTTAAAGCAGAGTCCTAAAAATCCTCTTACATATTCTAATTCAAAATTGCGTTTTTTACAGTCTCTTCGCTTTAAAGTACAGAGTGGTTGAGTGAAACTATTTATAATGTGCGCACTCTATGGGCTTCCAAATTAAATGCAAATGAACAACTAGTATATTTGATTTGGTACCTTAATTTTTTTTTTGCCTTAAAGCAGGTCTAATCCTGATGGGTGCTGAGGACCCATCCTCAGACTTTTGTTTTCAAGATGTTTGGACATTTTTTTTAATAGGGGAAGGATGGACGTGGGACAGACAGCCATACAGGGCTAGCAGGGAAAAAGTCATTGAGCAGCCATGAAACAAAAAGATCACTAACAAAAAGTGTTTGCACCTAGGGGAAAATCTGTTGTCAAGCCAGGGTTTGCACACTTGTTCATAGCTAAAAATAAACCTTTCCTGGCAATTTTTTCTATTTGCTTCCCCCAAAAGCTCGTATAGTGAAGTATTTGCAATACACCACAAGAAAAGGGATTATGATGAACATGTTCAGTTGTGTTGTAAAGAAACTGGAGTAAAATGAATTTTTTTTAAAGGCAGAGCTTCATAACAATGCATGTTTCCTTGTCATTCTAGACTTCATTTATAGCCACCTCAGTTTAGGTACCATTACCTGAAGGAGGCAGTTCTAGGAAATACACCCAAAATCCCATCTTGGGAACATTTTAAGGGTGTCCAGAAATCCACCCCTCAGGCACATTTTGAAAATCCTCTGTATGGCATCAATCAGGGCCATCCTGAAAACACCCCATGACTGCTCCCTCAGCTTAAAATACTTTGAAAGTGCCTAAATTAGTAGAGTTGTCTAAAGGACCCCGTCTGTGCTCATTTCAGTAAGCTTTCAAGAGCCCACGTTGTGTAGGAGTAAGAAATGCCCCATCAGAGGGCCAGTAAGGGAATGCCCAGGCCATGGGGAGTCCAGTTTGAAACGTACAAAGGGATCATTGCCTTGGGAAGCTCTAGCAAGTTCCTGTGAAAAACCCAGATATCATTTTTAAATGACTGAGCAGCACTAGACTGGGATTCCTTTGGATATGCACAAGGCCCCCAAACAGAGAGGCCACCCTGATGTCCCTCTCCAGCTTGAGATCTCTTTCAAAATCGTTTCAGTGGTCTGATGGACAGACATTTCTATATATTTCTATACATACTTTACCCCTGTACTCAGCACTGGTGAGGCTGCATCTCAAGTACTGTGTTCAGTTTGGGGCCCCTCACCACAAGGAGGATATTAAGGCACTAGAACGTGTCCAAAGAAGACCAACAAAGCTGGTAAAAGGTCTAGAGCACATGTCTTATGAGAAGCAGCTGAGGGAACTGGGGTTGTTTAGCCTAGAGAAAAGGAGGCTCAGGGGAAACCTTATTGTTCTCTACAACTACCTGAAAGGAGGTTGTAGAGAGCTGGGGATTGGTCTGCTCAACCAAGTGATAGGACAAGAGGAAATGGCCACGTGTTTTGCCAAGAGAAGTTTAGATTGGATATTAGGAAGAATTTATTTACTGAAAGGGCTATAAGGTATAGGAATGGGTTGCCCAGGGCAGTGGTGGAGTCCCCATCCCTGGAGGTATTTAAAAGACGTATAGATGTAGTGCTTAGGGATATGGTTTAGTCAAGGACTTGTCAGTGTTAGGTTAATGATTGGACCTGATGATCTTAAAGGTCTTTTCCAATCCAGGCAATTCTGTGATTTTTTTTATTTTATTTTTTGTGGTATTTTGGAAATGTTTGTCCAAAAGTGAAGCTGTATTGAAAACAGTCAAGAAATAACTCTCTATGTTCTAAAAAACCCTTGGATCCAACCACAAAGCTGGATTGAATGACAAGATGCAAACCCTGGAACTTTCCTTCCTGACTCACAGTCACTTGTGAGAAACTGAAAACCTCCCAATGATATTCATTTCTGAAACAGCCTCTTCAAACAGAAAAGACTCACTTTTGAATGGAAATGCCACTCTTACTAAGGTGGATAGCGTTTCCTATTTTGTTATGACAAATGAAATAAAAGTGTTGTTGGATGTAGAGTAATTTTAAAACCTATACATTGGAAGAGGACATAAAAAGCCATAATTGCAGTTTTCACTACTCTGGGGCATATTCCTCAGGCACCACAAGAGTTTGAGAAATAGGAGAGGGGACAGGTTTAAAACAGAAAATGCTATGTTGAGCAGATGATTATGGGATGAAAAGATGGTTATGGGATGTTGTGACCTCTGCCTATGGTCACAAGGGTCTTTATGGGTACTTGAATACTGCATGCAGTTTTGAACCCCCCAACACAAGAAAAACATTAATAAATTGGAGTGAATTCAGCAGATGCCAAATTCAAACAAGATGGTCATTTTTCTTGTGACAGAAGACTGAGGAAGATAGACTTGTTTAGCCTGGAGAAGACAACGGTTAGCAGAGACGTAGCAACAGCCTTCCCAAGGTTAGCAAGAAGATGGAGCCAGTGGTGTGTGATGGGAGGATAAGAAACAAGAAGCATAAATTAAAGCAAGCTGGGAATGAGAAGAAACTGTTTCACCATAAGAACAGCCAGGCAGTCAAGCAGGTTGCCCAGAGAGGTTTGTGCAGTCTCCATCTCTGGAGACTTTCAATACAAGACTGGACAAAGCTTTGAGTAACCTGGTCTGACCTCATATCTGACACTAGACTAAAGATCGCATGAGATCTCTTCCAACCTGAATTGTTCTGTGATCTAAACCCAGATCTACTTTTGCTGAATTTAAATGTAGCATGGGTAATTGTTAAGGTGTAGAGTTTTATGTTGCCATTATTTAAAATTATGGGTTTATTTCAGCTTAATGGACAAAATCGGACAGGTTTTAGTCTGAAGGCTTTACTATCATTTAAAGAAAAGGAAGAGAAAGAAAAAAGATTAAGACTCTGATTAAGTAACTCTATGGAGGTACCTGAACTTTCAGCTGTTCTAGACTATTTTACAGAATTTAGGGTGTATGTTACCTGTGCATTGATCTTGAGGAACCTTACACTGCTGAAATGATATGAAGCACCCTTACTATTCCCAGGAGTAGATTCTTTATTGCTAGAAAATAATAATTACAGAAAAACTCAAAACAGTAATACACCCTGCAGCAGAGCACAGTTTAACACATTCTTCTCTAATGCTTCCAGAGTGCAGAGATGGAAGCACCACAGGGGCTGCACTCCTCCCAGATGGTACACATACTAGTAAATGCGCTCCCCCAGCAGGCAACTAGCAAACCATCAAGCCCTGGAAAATGACAGATTCAAACTACAGAAGTGATGAGCTTGGTTAGCATCCAGAGGAAATTAGTGTTGTTTTCTCATCCAAGCCAGGTAGCACCAGTTGAAAATTTGGTCCACTAAAAGTAGTTGGACACTATTAGAGGTGCAGAAGAATTACTGCTAGTAGGACCATTTAGCAGGGAAACACACTTGCATCTGTGTTTTCTCATAGCTTCTGGTGTGCTGCCTCGTGATGTGAGAGCCGTAGCTATGCTCATGGTAATACTGGCCCCTGGTGCTACTGTTCTCAGTATGTGGCGGCCCTGCAGGGTTGTGAGAGCAGTGCTCCACTTGGCCATCCTCCACAGCAAAATAGGCTGTGGGCCCAGTGCCGCTGCAAGCTGGTACACATGGCAGGCAGTTTTCTTAGAAGCTGGGCTAGAGATGCTAGATGTGCTTCCCTGCTGCCAGGTCACTGTGAAATAGCATGATGCTGTCTGAATCAGATCAGCAATGCTCCATCTCACCTGCTGACACCTAGAAAATAATTGTTCCCTGATGACTCTGCCTGATCTGGCATAGTTTGACTCTTGATATTTGTCTCCAAGAGATGATCTTTAGGCTCCCCTTCTTCCTGAAAAGGAGTTGACCAGGGACCACAATCTCTTCCCCACCTTCTGTAAAAGTGAGAGAAACAGATCTTATACCCACCTACAGTCTTTTTTCAACTCTGCTTTAGGGAGAATACACATTGGGTCTTTAATCAGTAGGTAGGCTTTGCTGCTAGATCAAGAAGATCTGGCATTCTTCATAGCCCCTAAGCTGCTGATATACCATCTGTGATTTTTGTCTGCAAGAAGTGAAAGTGTAGGATATGCAGGAGCCTTGCATGGCATCTGTCACTTGCAGAGTGAGTCCACTAAGTATTGAGGGCCAAATCCTGCTCAAGGATGCAGGCCATTTCAGTTGAGTCAAAAGACTCTGCTCTTTCATCTGAGAATAAATACGAATTAAATGGCTGTGAATTTTACAGCTGATTCTCAAACATGACATAACTCAGATCAACAACTTTTGTTCCATTCCAATGAGATTTCACAGCCGTGTGCTGCTGCTACTTGTTAACATTGCCATCACTAGGCCATGGCATTCCACAGTAGTTTGGTACTGAAGCAGAGTTTTGGTCTAGTAGGAGGAGGTCTCCCACCTGCTTGAGAAACCTTACTAAGTAATTGGAAAAATGCAGTGGATTGAATGCAGGTGAAGCATCACAGATGAATCATTAATGCCTCCTCACAAGGATTGCTTTCATGGAAAGGCCACCTTGTGAGGAATCGGAGAGCAAACCACACCAGAATCCTTTACAGAAAGCCTGTCATCTTGTAACGGTGGCACAGGGCGAGTTCCCAAGGAGCTAATTAGATCTATGTAAATAATTAGCAGTGAATGCAGCCTCCTTTTTAAGTATGATATATCAAAATCCCCACGGTCCGAACCCTTCACACCCATGGGGGTCAGGGGACTCTGTGCCAAAGAACTGTGCTGAGGGACTCACAGGGGTGGCAATGCAGGGCTGGACGGGACAGCTGCTGTGCATCTGGCAAGTGTTATCAGTGTGATAAGGCATGCCCACGGCAGAGTGCTCTATGTGTGCATACTGTCGTGCTCCTGTGGCACAGGAGTGCTGTGTGTGCCCCGAGTGCCACGCAGCCCATCCACGGGCTCTTGCCAAAGCAGCCACAGGGGAGGAAGTGCCAGGGGAGGAAACAAGATGGGCAATTGTTCCTGAAGCTGCTGTAGCACAGAGACTGCTGGAGCTGACATGCTATTTTATATGCTGAAGAGGCAGCAGATTTATTGTCCTCCTTTACTCTGGATTGAAATAAAACGGGAATATAGGAACCCTTTTGTTCTTTATTCTGTTATTTTTAATCTTAAAAAGTAACAGAGCTTCTAGAAATTTTAAAAAAGCCATGAACAGAGGTCAAGGTACCCCAGAAAGAAAAACAGAGTAAAATCTAATCATGTTATATACTAGCTCCCCTAAGTACATCACATTCTTTGTCTGATTCCCCCCTTCTTTTCTCTTTCTCTCTCAACTTTGTTTCTTTTAATGTTCCTGTCATTTCTGCCTAGCCTGTTGGACATGCTTTTGACATCTGAGTGATAACTAATTGGTCAAGCACTGGAAAAGGCTGCCCAGGGAAATGGTGGAGTCACCATGCCTGGAAGTGTTCAAAGAATGTGTAGACTTAGCACTTCAGGACATGGTCTAGTGGTCATAGTAGTGTTGGTTGATGGACTTAATGGTCTTAGAGGTCTTTTCCAACCTTAATGATTCTATGATTTTATGATTCTCTGATTCTACTGTTGTAATCATGCTGGGTTTGTTGCTGACTGCACTTTTGAGATTAGTCAGGAGTCCTGATAAGAGCTGAACATTTAAGACAAAGATCAAATGAAAAATGGGAACAGACAGTATCCAAGTGGATTTCAATACAGGAGGACTGAGCAAGCACGGCTCTTAAGGAAGAAACAGAAAAGAGTAAGTTTTCTAAGGGAAGGAAAAAATGATTGTTCTAAATCTAAGTGGTGGCACTAAATTTCTATTGTAGGTGAGAAATATGCCTTTTAGGAAAGTTCTGAGAGAATATGGAGATCTGTGGGAGTGTGAAATCAAAGGCAAGCTGAGAAATATCAGGACCTGAACAGATTTTCAGTGGCATTATCATACAACAACCATCTGTTGTCTCTTTTGCTTCTGGAAGGCCTCTGTCAGCAGACAGGAAGCAGGAGCTTCACCTCATCTGTATTACCAGCTTCCCATGTGAGACAGGCTGTTTGCTAGGCAGGCACTTTGTCCTCTTTTGAAGGCGGGTGAGTGAAGAGCCCATCCTCTCTCATCGTTTATACAAGCTAACCCTCGGCTATTGTTTGTGCCTATGTGAATAGTGCTCTGTGCAACATGATGTACGGCTCCAAGGCTTAGATGGGAAGCTTGTGAGCTGCCAATGGCTGCGCAGTGACAGTGTGGGGCTGAGGAGAAGGCACGCAGCCGAGCAGAGATCCACTGGAGTAACAGTGTGAAGATATGTGTCCTCTCTTGAGCACACCCTCTATCCACAGTGACCTGTGTAGATTTCTCAGACCCCTTTTTACCTGCAGGAAAAACAGAACAGACACTAAAACGAAATAGGAGTGATTTGATATCCATGCAGGAAAGCATAATTCAGACTTTTGTAGGCTTTGAGGGGCAAGGGAGAAGTTATGGAGGTAAAATTTCTGCCATAGGGTTTGGGAGATGATTCTGGCAGTTTGATACATAGATTAGATTTGATTTTCTAACATAAAGTTAGGAAAGTCAAGTCTCTCCCTTTCACATTTGTTCTTTATTGTTTTTTACATTGCTTGGTTTTGGTTAAAAGCAGCAATGTCTGCAAGCTGTGAACCACGCGGTAGATTTCTCTTAGTTTTCTAACTTGGAGATTATGTACCTATGAGTTGGCCAAAATACAAGGGCATTGTTTATCTGAGGGATTATGGGTTTTGGCAGCCTGTAGGTGCAGGGGAACAACTCTATGACCCAGGACAACCCTCCCAGCTCTATATTCTGTAATGAGAATGGAGATGGGATTTTAAAGCGTGTAAATTGTTGTCTGCCTCCTTGCTTAGAGTGGTTTAGCCAGTTACCACCAAGTTATTGGCCAAACCTAGTAAGAAGAGAGTTCAGAAATTTTGCTGTCACCTCTGCTCTTGTCTAAACTGGAACAAATTGAAAATTATTTCTTTCTGTTTCACATTTTTCTCTCCTTTTATAGTCTTTGAAGATGAGTAGCTATTTGAAAAGTTTAGAAAGATGGAGAATCTTATTTCTGTTTACACTCAGGTCACTATATCCTGCCCTGACAACACAAATGGCCTTTAAAGGGGCTGTAGATGAAGATAAAATTTACAGATAGTAAATCAGTATTTATGTGTGCAGGGCCCACTGTTGCAACACAACAATAGTTTAACTTATACACATATGTGCACAGGATGGGGAGTTTTACCCAGGGCCCATGCTAGCTTTAAAGCTGCCCCTCCCCCAACTTCAAACTCTTTCTCTTCCCATTCCTCATCAGTTTTTTTTTCCTTGGTTGCATCTATGCCAGAGAGCATGAGTTATTCAAGGTTTAGGATAATATATCTAAAAATACAAGAGAGTTATAACAATACCACATTTTTCCCACTAAAAGAGCGTTCTAGCTGTGTTACAGGAATGAGTTATTTCAGTTTGTCTTAACCACTTCCATTACATGCAAACAAAGCCCCCTGGATCACAGAAAGCAGATACTCAGTGGGCTGTACACTCTGACTATGTATTTTTACTTTTACAATTTTGTTAGGTGCCTGTGCATTGTTTGAGCTGTTACTGCCTAGGAAATCATTACAAGCTTGTTACAAGCTATTTGTCATAGTTTATCAGCTGGAGGTGAGGCTGCTGAGGGAGAAGCTGTGGGAAGGGAAGCCTGGCAATGGCAGCACATGCAGAAGGTCCCATCCCAGTTCTGGGTTGGTAGTCACAGGACTGACTGATGCTGTACTATCATTTTTGTTCTGTCTTTTCCAGTGTTTTGCTTGTTACAACAAGTAACTTTAAAGCTTCCAAATTTAGGACTTGAATCTGGAAAGACATCATAGGGGCTATGTGTAACCATTTAGGGGGTGGATCAGACCACATACCCCATTCTAGATATCCGCAGAATTAGAGCTGTCTAGCACAGAGCTTTAAAATATTTATGGAAATGTCTTAAAATCAACATAAGTAAAACGGCTTGTCAGTCAGTGCTATTGGTGGTAGTGTGAGATTAAATAGTAAAGGATTGTCCAGCACTTGAGATCCCCTGGAACCCTAGCTAATTTCAAAATTTGTTTTTTATTTCAGGTATTCTGAAAGCTTGGATTTTTAAAATTAAAAACCAAAACAACAAAACAAACACAACAATTAACTGTGGATATTAGCTGACCACTACTGCACACTTTCAATCATAGCTCTTTTAAATACATTCGTTGTTATGAGCAACTCAACACAAGGGAAAATGAGATTTCTGGGTTTAGGACTGTCTTTCTGTCATCTGTTGTAAGCTATAAATTCATTTAAATTTTCAAATTAGTTGAAAACTTATGCCCCACAGAATAAATAAAACATTTGGCTTTAAAGAAACCCTACACATTCATTATCTCTTCTACCTGCCGTAGTATCTAGATAGCAATAAAAATAAAAAATTATTTAGTCTTCAGTACATTAATTTAATAATTATAATAATTCACTGGGCTAAAATTGTCTAAAGGAAATTAAATGTGCAAGTAACAGGCCTCATGACTATGCAACAAAGTAGGAAATTTTCAAGTCATGGTTTTAATGCATGTGTGTTAGTTCACTGTTCTCTATTAACTATTTAGAAATCACTGTCACAACTCTCTTTTTAACATATGAGGTAGAAAATAAATGTATAATAATTTCAATCAACTTCATTTTTTAAGACATTGCTTTTAAACTCTCCATTATCTTATGCAAAATGGCAGAGTCAGTTCCACTTAATTTACTTCATATGTTATTCCAACAGCATCACAAATAGTTCATTGTTACAGATGTCTCCAAATAATGAGTTCAAGACATCCTTTCCTTTGCAACACTTCAGCTGCATGCAACACACTTCATATTGTGTAATTGTCTGATGAAGAAGGGAAGCAGGTAGCCCAAGGCTATTAAAAAGAAGTGTCAATGAAAAAATGTTGGACACAGGTGTTAACCCCTAAGGACAATGGATTATTTGGAAGATGAATAGAAAAGGAAACATGATGAAACTAATCAACAGACAATTAAAAAAACTGGTTTAACTTCCCTCCCTTGTCAGGATGCTACCCATCACCACTTCCAGACAATGATGAGATTCCCATAAAAGGTGCTGGGTAAAATTAACTGAGCTCGGTCTGAATGCTGCACTTACAGCTGTGGTTTGCTGGAACATTAACATGAGCCTAACAAGCCTTACTAGGTAACCAGCATACTTTAAAAAGTCTAAAGAAACGAAAAATTCACAAAAAAAGGTGTTTACAATTGAACTGGATTCAATTAACGTCTTGTGCACTTAAGCCCATGCTTTGCTTGAGTGGCAACATAGTAATCATGCAAAATACATCTACTCAGAAGTAGCCCCATTTCTTGCAAATGTGAAGTGTTTTGCCCTCCCCACATACACAGTGAAGTACATGTTCCTCTTCTGGTAACTGCAATGTAAAAGAACAGCAACTTCTTCTTCCTCTGTGTATTTGGAAGAGTAAGCTGTTTGGGAGGCTGAGAAGGCATCTGCTCAATTAGCTAAAATTCAGACTGCTACTTTGCATAATTTTTTATCCTTGATGCCAATTTTCAATGGAAATTCCCATGTAAAGTTCCATTCAGCTGCACCTGCAGGCTTGAGTGGTGTTTCTAACTGTAACAGTAACATCAGCTAAACATGAAAAAAAAGGTTAGAAATGTGTTGTAGCTCATTAAACTGCTATTTTTTTTCTTCTTGAAGATGAAGTCTGTATATAGAATTTGAAAGTAAATAATAATATCTTAATTAGCTATGAGAAAGATCTTTTGCTGTGAGGCTGGGAGTGAGGAAGCTTCATAAAAATATTTTCCTTATGTTCACTGGAAATTTAAGCAACCAATATAGGTTCTACCCTAAGGGTCATTCATAACTGTTGGGGTTTGGCATGTTGGGTTTTCTCTGCTTCACTCCACCATGCAAAGAGCAGGAGAGGAGCTGAGCAGTACTGCACTGCCCTGTGTGGAGTCACTTTATACCTGCGGATATGCCGGGGCTGTGGATCCTCTGTGTCATTTGAAAAAAAAACCCACAGCTATTAAGTAAGAGAGACTGAGACTCAGTCTGTGAGCCACTGAAGACAAATAAATAAACGGAAAAAGAACAGCTATAAATTATATTGGCATTTCATATGGCCGTCATATCTGAGCATCTTCTTTGTAAAACCAAGGTGAGTAATGCAGTTTCTAATGGATTTTTAAGATCCTCTGAGTTTTTAGGGTACGTTTCTCTGTTTTGTTTCTCTGCAGAGAGCAGAAATATCCAACTAATGCAGTCAGGCACCATTTTAGGGACCTTTCTGTAATGTGCTTGAACTACACAGCAAAAGAAACTTTTGACAAGAGCAAACTAAAATGCAAAGCTGAAACTAGTAAACCTTTGGCATTGTGAAACTAACAGCAGCATCATGGGTAGGCATTACAGCAAGGTAAGGGGGAATGTAGAGAATTTTAATTTAAAATATCTTTTATAAAATATATCCAAATATTCAGGCTTGCTTCTTTTTGTGAGCACATAAGTCAAATTTAGGCCTCCGCTGAATACACAAGAAGCACTGGGAGTGAAGGGCAAAATACTGACCTTGGAGAAACCCACGGCAGTATTTCCAGTGGCTCCAGTGAAGGTTGGATGCCATCTTGCGGGATTACTTAAGTACTTAAAAGGTAAGCTTGTGAACAAATATTTACAGACCCAGAGGCTTTTGGTTTATTTTCAGAGTGACTGAGCATTTCTGGTTACCACAGATGTCAGAGGGAGCTGTAGGTGGCTCAGCGTTTTTGGAAGTATAGGCTTTTAGCTACAGAGTTGTCTGCTGGGTCTGGGCTACCTGGAGTCCTTCCTCCACAAGGTGCCTTGAAGGGTGTTGAGCTGGACCAGCTCCTTGTTCAACCTGAGAGATCTGATCCTCTCACCAGTCACACAGCCCATGCTGGGGTGCGCCCAGCCTCTGCCCTGCTGCGTGCAATTGGCTATCTCAGGAGGGAAACTGAAGTGCATCAGCTCATGTGGGACACTGAAGAATTCAAGTGGTTCCAAAGGACTCTGAGGCGCGGGAAGTGTGGTCACAATCCAGGCATCCAGCGTGGCCCAGGATTTTGTGCTGTTGTTGATGTGCTGGTGGCAAGGACAATGTGGCCATAACCTAGGCATGTAAGACAGGGCAGCATTCAAAAGGGATTTGTTTCTTTTTTCTAGTTTGTGTTAACAATCCCATTTATCATGCTGTTGGCTCTTGAGTCAATCTAGGTCATTTTAGTCTGTGAAATGAATGCGCATTTATTTATCACTGAAACAATGAAGATAACCACATCTGGTCATGCTGCCTTTCAGCCTTACTGTGAGAGATTTCGAGGTTGTGCTTTGTTGTGGTTTTAATAGTTTTCCTTCCCGGCTGTAGGATGGTCACTAAATTTCTGTCTCTCTCCCAGGCTCACCACTGGCTCTTTGTTTTCTTATCAGCACTAGTAATGATGCAGGAGTATAATACTGGTCTGCTTTTCTGAGGATCTGAAAATACCCTGCTAAAGGCTCTGATTATTTCACAGGCTTATGTCTTTGATTTTTCTAGTGTACAGTTGGTTGCAAAACAGGAAAATTTAATATATTTTCCTGTATTCTAGCAAGCTTCAGAGCTGGTTTTGGTATTTTTTTACCAGAAAACTTTCCTCATTCCTTTTGCTCTAGGAGGTGCAACAGTGGTGTGCTTTTGACAACACTATTCATTGCTTTTTCATAACTATGTTTTTGCATATTCAAAGTGCTGCAGAAACACTAGGTTTTTGATTTCCCTTCTTTTTAAAACAGGATCTCTGAATTGAGCAGTATTTGTAACTTTTAAAACATAATAACGCATATGTATCTGAATTATATGAATAATACAGAGAGCAAACAAGTATTCACAAACACTTTAAGTAAAGTTCTTTCATGTCACTGCCATCAGCACACAAATACTAGGCTGGGAAGCTCGATTTTTATCTCAAGGAAGCACTTACTGCTCCTCTTTAAGAAGAGGAACCGTCCCATTAAGATCACAACTCTTGTGAGAGAAAAAACAGCAAATGCAAAAAACACCCATGCTTTTCAACATGAATTTTTAATAAAACCGAAATTTGTGGAGTATATTGACTTAATGAAGTCAGTGGGATTAGTCAAATGCTCAAAGTTAAGCATGGGATCATGTACATGTTTAATTAGGGTCCTGAACAAAAAAATTATTTGAAGGCTCAACTGCAATTTGTACTCCAGGCTGCTGTGTTTGGAGACTTGTATGAGTGTCTGCACTCATATCAACACACTAACATAAAAATGCAAAGTACTTAATCAGATTGTTCCAAGTGAAAGCTTGCTTCTTGTGGCAAAACTTAGTAACATAAGAAAAAAACCCAACAAATTTGTTTCTAATAGACAATTTAAGAGGGAGTGTTTGAACTACTGTTCATATCATATACTGAGAGTAAATGAAAGTGGGAGGTGCCTAAGTGAGGCAAGTGACTAGAACAATGTCCAATATTTAACTAATTTTAACAGCATAAACACTAGTAAGACCCAGGTGGTCAGCATCCCTGGATAAATGCATCCTTCTAGCTATCTAAGGGTGAAATTGAGGTGGTTTCAGCCCTGTTATACATTGGCAACAACATTCCTATTTCTGATAAAAATTAACTGCTATTTTAAAAAATATATTGATAAGCTTATGAGCAATTTATTTGCTGGTGAGTCTAAGAAAATCATGGCTGCAATAGAAATATAAGATCTTAGAATACAAATTAATGAACAGTTTGAATTTTATTAAAAGGTAGGAAAATGAAGTACTATGATAAAAATTGGTTTTCATACTTTGAATTCTACAAGGAATCATTGGAGATCTGCAAGAAACAGAGGCCCTATCCTGTAAGAACTTAAATTTTTTTTGGTTTATTGCATTCATGCGATCAATATTGATTTATTTTGTGAGAAAATGGGTAACATAAAATTAGTTATATATATATACATTTTTAGAAAACACCGCTTTATTAAAGCTATTAGAGGGCTGTTTTGGGTCTCTGCTTTGTGATTTTTTCCTATAATTTCTATTTACCATGCATTTTAAACCTTTGTTAACAACGTCCCTACATAAGTACTATATTATACTATGTAAATTTTAAATTTTTACAGGAACACAGATTAATGAAGTAAAGTTAACTGATAACAAAAATCCCTACAGTCTTCAAGCTTTGTTCCCTACTTATTTGGGGTGGAGTCTTTTTCTCCTGAGTGAATCTCTTAATAGCACTTTTTGAAGTTACCAAATTCTGCCCCTCCTTTTATTAATTACATACAAGTGCATAACATTTTGCACATGAAATTGCTCAGAACTTGCAGAAGAAAAAAAATGAAGCCACAGAAATTGAGCCCTGAGTTCAGGTCACAGGCACAGATTTCAGGAATGACAATTTGTCTGCGTCTCTTCTTTCTAATGAGAACAAGTCAGAAAGTGAGGCCTATTTTTAATTTCCTCAAAACATATTGAGTAATGATGCAGAGAAAGGTACCAGATTGCAGAGATAGATAGTCTGTGAGGGTCTGAAATCAGACTTCAAAATTAAGTTTAACTGAGTCCCAGACTGCAGCTGTGACGCAGTAAGATTCAAAGGGAAACACAAGTGAAAATGTTTTCTACAGATCCACCTGAAAAGCCTGAGTTCAAGGGTGCTTAGGTGACAGTAAGAAGGAAATAAATCTGTCATTAGTATTTAGAGTCATTTCCCTGGGTATAATAAAAATCCATTAGCTTCTCTGGAGGAGTTAGGGCTATTGGTCATAGGATGAAAGGCATGAAAGCTTCTAAGCTGTCCAAATCATTCCTATCTAAACTATACCTGATGTGGCCAACTGGATAAAGAAAACAACCAAGTCAGGCTTTTATATTTTTAAGACTTATTTAACTTAAATAATTTTGAGCCATGCACCATGGTCATAAGGGTACAGCCAGGCAGAGATTCATGCTTGTGAGATGCCAGGAGATCCTCAGCTACACAGACACTGGAGCCATTAGCGATTAAGGATCCTGCAGCTGAGCCAGTGGACAAACAAGTAAATCAAATTCTGTGAGCAGAAAATGTGTTCGCATAAGAACTCAGGAATCTGAAAAGGAAGGACCTCAGACGTTTGAGAAAGGTTTTAAAAAACAATTGGGAAGCTATTTTAATGGAGATGAAAACCATGACAAAGAAGTGCTCTAACAGAGAAATATGACATAATAATATTTTAATGTAGGCCTGCAGCATCAAAAGACCCCTCAGAGCTGCAGTGGAAGGACAGGGTCACTGAGCGATTTATAGCTACTTCTTGGGAAGAAAGGAGCACTGGACTCTCTGGGCCCCACCAGAGGAGCAGATGAAGGCAACACACCTGACTCATAGTATCATGTAGTTAATCCTAAAACGGAGCAGTGAGTACATGCAGTGCTACAGTTCTTATTCATAATAAACTCTTCCCTCCACAGAACTCTCCTTCATGTTTAGGAAAAAGAAAACATTTTTCCACAGAGTACCAAAACTAAATTAAGGTTTGTTGTGGAAACAGCATTGGTTTTGAATGGGGAGATACACTGGGCAGCTTTTAATCAGTGTTCTTGTGAGGTGGGATTATCCTCCTTTTTTACAGGCAAAGGTCACAGGTGCTACTAACTTTGAGCACATAATTTGAGACATATAATGCCCTGTTATCCAAAATACTTTGTGTGCAAAGGACTATATTATGCTCAGAGCATTCCTCCTGTTTATGGTAACTGCAGCTGTGAATGCTTTGTATCTACAACCAGATCCTAAGCCATCTAGAAAATCAAGATCCAATCCATTTAAAGTTCTTCAGAAGTTTGTAGCAGTGATAGGGAAAAATTTACCTTAAAGGTCAGTGTTCACTTGTATTTTCCATAAGAACATCTTTTCCTGCAGTTATTTTGCTCATTCGTTCTAAGTCTTCTAAAACCTTTAAAACCAAGGTATGAGTCCTGAAGTCATCAACTGTTTTAATGCACAATCCAGTTTTGTTCTAAGGCATATTCATGCCAGGCACAGAACAAAAAAAAGGGGGGTGGGGGTGGTAGAAGGGGTGGTTAATGGTGAAAACAACACCCTAAATGTGTTCATTTATCAACCTACTGGACATAAAATTAACTGAATTAATATTATTTTTAAAGGAAGATTTACTTCTATTTTCTACCTTTTCAGTGCCTAATTTCACAAGCTTACTAATATTTTAACATCAAATTTTGAAGATTTCCTTAACAGTCTTTTACTCAGACTACTCTTCTGTCCCATTTATTATCTTCCTCCCTTTTATCTCCTCTGCATCTTGAGTTAAGCATCTTCTTGCTCATGTGCTCAGGAACAGAAAACATGGAAGTATGATTCCATCCTGCAAACAAGGGTGGCCTCACCACAGAGTGCAGTGGCCTTACTGCCTGCATGTTCTCTGCACACAAACTCTGGAGAGAGTTTAGCTGCCAAAAAAACTCAACAAGAACAGATGTGAGTTGCAACTTCCAACTTATGAGTACACAAACTTTTTTCATGGGGTCAATGAAAGAAATCCTTCTGCCACAAATAACAAATCTATTTTCACATGCCAGTCCCTACTGAAAAGCATTTATGGGCAAATGTTCCTCTTAATCTCACCCTTGGAACTTAGTTAATTTCCTTTGAAATTTTCACTCCTGCACACAGAAAAAAAGAAATCCCACATGACTGCCTGCTCTGCAGTGTTTCCCCTTTTGCAGCTGAGGTTTGATGAGGTCCTAAACCAGGACAAAGAAACTAACAGAAGCAGGTGCTGCTGCTTAGACCACAACATCTCTCCTCAGCTGGTCTTTCTTATTACTAAGGCTACCCCTCACTTCCCAATTTATTTTCTCAATTTGCTTTTGCTTTAACATTTTTTTTCAGTTCCAAACAAAGTCTTCTGATCTAGGTGTCTGCCTCTGCCTCAAATTGAGTTGAAACCCACTGGGTTAGCTATTTTCAAGAACGGGACTGAAAAAACCCAAGCAGTTTCCTTTCTTCACTTTCACTGAAATTCCAGAAACTCGAAGACTGGGAACAGGAATTTCAACTTTGCTGTCAAGGAGTGTCTTTTGTGCAATATGCAGGCAGTTGGCACATACTCCACAGAGAGCTCTTTCAGACAAACTTGTAAATTCTCCAAAGATGCTTTTGCCAGGGAGCATAACTCCATTCCCTTGCAGATCTATAGGTGTTAACACGGGGTTTAATTAAACATACTCTGCTTAGCCTGCAGCTACATAGGTGAAATTTGATTAAGCTCCCCATGGCTGCTCCCAGGCACAGTAACTATTTCTGCTTACTTTCGTGGCTCCCTTTCCTCTTTCCCTAGAAAATCACGGAAGAATAAAATGCCTGTTGAAAATGCAGAAAGTGGGGGGGGAGGGAGGGAGCAAAATGAGAGGAAGGGAAAGGTGTCAATGGAACCAAGAATTCTGGTGAGGTTAGAACTGGGTGAGGATATTAAAACCGGCTAAGGATTGGAAAAGGTGTCTGGCATTAGTGTCTCAAGAAAAGCAGGAATAGAAACCAGTTTGCTAGGCAGGACTGAACATGGAAGTAAAAAGGAAGGAGGAAGGAAACTGAAACTAAGATCCTGTGAAGAAAGCACAGAAGACAAAGAGCTGGAGTGTAAAGGGAGATCTGTATCTTTAAGAAGCATTCGCAAAAGTCAATTAGAAGTCCTTGTGGTGTGCAGCAGCTTGTATAGGGCAATGCTGGGCACTCTGTGAAGCACCCTTTCACCACACTCCTTGACTTTGAGTTCTGAACAGCAGACAGGTGGCCACAGGGTATATACACAAAAAAACTCCTTGCAGCACAGCATGGCCTTGCAGCAACATGTTTCCTAAGATCCTCCAGGTTCTTCCAATAAATTGGGTGTAATTCTGACTAATATTCCTCTTTGTGAGATCTAATGTATTCATCCCTTGTTGGTTCCAGATTTCCTCAGCCTTCCTCTCTGAGTGATGTTCCGTGACTGATGCAGGCTTCTCTAGTCCACCACCATAAAATCTTTGCAACACATTTACTGTATGTCATTCTCTCCTAAAGCTGACAAGCAGCTGACCTTATTCCACACTTCCATTTACTTTCTGGAGTTTCACAATACATATAATAAAAGGGATGGCAGGAAATGAATATGGGAACCTGATCTCAGCCTCCACCATGACTGTCTGGGAATTGTCTCACTGTAGCTGGTGGGAGGCAGGCTGACACTGGGTGCCACTGGGATTAGGAAAGGTTTTGGTAGGCTGGATCAAGAGTCAGGTGTGGAAAACTGGAAGCAAATGGGCAAAGGGTGGGAACTGTGTGTGAAAGAGATACTGCTTCTGAGAGGAGCCTGCGACTCAGACAACATGCAGACCTGGGCAAAAAGACCAAGCCTGGAATTCAGGGGTGGAAATCGGAATGCAAGAAAAATGAGGGTGGCATAAACTGCCGGGACTGGGAAAAATCAACAACATAAAAAAATGAATGGCATTTTTCTTCAGCCTTTAGCATGCAATCCCCTTCTGATTCTGGAGTAAAAGGTACAGATCCTCAGGTTGGGAATTCTGAGCATCTAGAACTCCATGGCTATGATTGATGCGTGGCTAGACTATGATAACCTATGATAATCTACTTAAAGATGATCTCACAATGGATCTGTAAAATGGCATTAAACTAACTAATTTAGGCTACGCTTAATCCTGGTATTTCCTAACTTTGGTGTGCTTGACCTTGCCACATTAATAACGCTCTTTAAAGTACTCTAGAGGCCACACACACTATAAATGTATTTAGCATCAGTCTCAAATAGTAATTCTGTATTTGTTTTAAAATGAAGTTCAAATATCCTTTTAGTTTAAATATGGATTTGTCTTGTTTGAATCTTCCTTTCTATTTTTTTTTCTTTTATACAATTTCCTAATTGTAGAAGTGCACTTCAAAGTAGTTGCGAGCCATAATTATGATTTATAGAAAAGTCCCAGGTGTCTCCATGTTAATTATGATTTATTATTAATATATGCATTAGCTGATAATTTGTTTTATAATTACTTTGCCCATCAGTGCTAGCTTTGAGCAAAACCATGCAAAGAACTGAAATTCAGTGTATATTGCTGATCCTTGACATGAGCATTAGCATTTATTCTCAGTCATGAACACTTGCCTCAACAAAGTGACCTCAATCTAGGAGCCAGGGCTTTAAGAAGAATAAAGTATTTTGAGACTGGTGATTAAATCAGGAGAAGTGGCAAGATTGTGGGTGCTACAGGTGGTTCCACATGGCTGAATCTGACTCAGTGATACTCTGAATTCTCCTTATCACTTTAATCACTTATCTTTTAAATGCAATCTTTCTTTTATGTGAACCCTTCCTCTCCATTTCTCTCATCCATCCTGTGTCCTAGTGAAGCACCTTTTGTGTTCTGTAAAACCTCTCTTTGCAATCCTTCCTTAGTCATTTTTGACTCTTTCAAAACATCTTTATTTTCATAACTTTCAGAATCTCTCTGAACTTGTTATATTGTTTATGGCCACAAAAAGAGAAACACAGAACATAATTCCAGCCCAGTCCTCTGGTCTTTAAAAGGTCAATGTACTTTGTACAGTGCTGATGCCATTGTGAGAGGTTAACAGAAGCTTGTTTGTCATTATTTTGTTCTATGTTCATGGACTTAAGTGTTTTTACTAGCTATCAAGTATTTACATGACTGGGTTGCGTTTATAGAGGACATACACATCTTTTGTTACATAAGAGGACCTACAGTCCTGTCAGTTTTCTCAAGGGGCTCTGTACGGGTCCAGAGGAATTGTTCTGATGGTTTAAACAGGCAAAGACCAACATTTCTCACCATCTAACAGCCACCCAACTCACACAGGTGAGAGGGCATGACTGGGCCCCTCATTGAGAGTAGGTGGTGGGGATCCCCTTGCCCTGGGATGATGAGACCCTTTTCTCAGGGCTGCCTGGAGAGCGAAGCCAGCCTGTCCTGGGCCGGCTGTTTTGAGAGGCTTCTGTGATATGCGCGACTAGACAGTGGATTATAACTTCACTGAGGACCCGAGCAAAGCACGGGCTGGTGTCACACCATACATCCCTTCCTTCCGAAGCTGGTGGCAGGCCGTACTCCCCAGGGATGTCCCGTTCCCCACTTCCCACCGGGGCCATCACTCAGGTCTCTTGCCCACGCCGGGCTCTGGGTGAGCACTAGCTCATGACCGGCACCTTCATCCCTCAACCCAAAGTCCTCCCCTCCAGTTCGGAGGGGGACACCCCGCCCCGCCCCTCCGCGAGCCCGGACGGTTAACGGATCCCCGCTTCGCGCGTCATGCAGGCGGATGGGCAGGTGAGGCGGCGCCGGCCATTGAGGGGTGGGCGGTGCCCTCCGCCGCCCGGCCCCGCCCCGCCCACCGCGGCCACTATATGAGGCGGGGGGCGGGCGGCAGGGCGGGTCTGAGCGTGTGCGGGCACCGAGGTGAGCGGTCAAGCGGGAGCGAGCGAGGTGGTGTGGGGCCGGGCCCGGTAGCCGCGGCGGGGGGAGCGGGTGCGGGAAGCAGCAGCAGCGGAGGAGGAGGTGAATCCCCGGGACGGCGGCGCCGGCAGGAAGGAGCCCACCGCTGCTCTCAGCCTCTTCCTCCACCGTGCTCGGGGACCGGCGGCCAGGCGTGCGGGACGGCGAGGGCGACGGCCGAGCCCTTACCGGGAGGTGCTTCCTCGCCATCCCTGGCAAGGGCGCGATGAAGGGCTGACCCCGAGCTGTCCCCTCGGCGGGCCGCAGAGCCGGCGGAGCTGGGAGGGGGTCGCTGGCGGGGACCGCGGCAGGGACTGAGCAGGCGTCCCGAGGAAATGCAGGTCTTCTCCGCCTCGGGCCTCGCCTCTCTCACCGTGGGCGGCTGGTGCCCGCCGGCGTCATGTGCCGCAGGCCTCCCTGGCAGGCAGGGAGGCAGAAATGTGGTGTCATTGCTTTCCAGGAGAGGGTTTAAGTAGTTGAACAGGAGGGTGGCGGAGCATCTCTTACAGAAATTCTCCGTTCAAGGTTAAAGCGCCGCCCCCCCCCCCATCAAAGCTGGTGTCTTGCCACGGCACAGGCACATCTTTTGGATGGGTGTGGGGAGAGACCAATTTCTCCTGAAGAATAATACTGTTGTGACTGAGTGTGCTACTCGCTTTATTAAACAACCTTTTCCGCCTTCACTTTTTCAATTGAAATCTTTTTAGTTTAAGTTCTCGGATGGCTTGCTGTAGAGGTCATGAAGGGGTAAAACTGATTTAATGGGGGTGAGAAGAAGAGAGATTATACATTCAGGCATGCCACTTCTAAATCTTCATTCAGGCTGCAGCCTGGATGCGAGGCTGGCGGCGTGATTTGCAATTGCTTGCTTGCAGTTTTTTCCCTTGTGGATGATGTGTGCAGGAAACCTGCCTAGTTTTATATAGACACTATATTGGGTTTCTGGAATCATCCCCCGTGCTGTCTAATTCTGCCTATGTAAAGGATTTCTAGTGTCTGGATGGGTGGGGAGACTTGAACAATGCAAAGTTTGCCTTGCTCTGAAATTCCGGCTACAAATATTTTGAAAGGGGAGGGTGAAGTGTGAAAGAGGGTGATAAATTCTTACCGAGGCTTAGTTCTGTGGCTACACGTTCTAAATGTGCGGTGAGAAAAGATGTAATTTTTAAAAAGGGGAGGGGGAGGCGGGACTGGGGGTGGGAGAGAGCTAAATAAAAGGAGTTTCTTTGCAGCTCCATCCATTTCAATGGTGCAGCTTTCCCAAGCCCTTTTCCGTCGCCCATCATCACCTTCAGGCCGGTCAGAGGAGGGGGAGGATAAGAGCATGAAGGCGGCCAAGCAGCAGGTGAACCCGTCTGGGGAGAGCCAGCCTCCCTCCAGCCTCCTGCAGTCTGCACTGAACTCGGCAGCCTCTCCTTCCCAGGCATATGAGACCTACATTGATAATGGGCTTATCTGCCTCAAACACAAGATCAGGAACATTGAGAAAAAGAAGGTAACTTGTTTTTCTTACCCCCCCATTGGTATGGCACATATTTAAACTGCTAATAGTTAAACTCAGTGCCTGTTTTATAATGTCTGGTATGAGGTTGTGTGGCATCTAGAGTAATGCTGGGGTTTTTAAAATAACCTGTGGAAGAATCTAAATGTGGATTTTCTATTGGGTTTTTTGTTGTTATTTATAACCCCTATATAGTAAAGAATGATGTTCTTTATTCTCTTCTACTGGGCTACTTGCACTGGGCATTGTGTGAGCCTAACATTACTGTTTCAGAGAATCAGGAATGCAGCTAACTAGAAACCTGCTTCCCATGCCCGGTAGTTACCAAAAGTAATTGAATGTTGATGAAAACTGGGGCTACTTCTCTAATAGACTGAATCAGTTCAAAGCTAACTTGGAACTGATTCAGAAATGGCTTATAGTCTTGCAGAAATCTTATTTCTTTTATTGATTGCATGCATCTAATATTAGGATGTAGATATGTGTATAAAATTGGAAATTAGAACAGGATTTCCTCTGACTCATGGAAATGTTAAGTTATATTAAATATATATTGCCCTTCACTTTGTATAAATGTTTGACTTCTATATTTAAAATATAGACTGATTTCTATATTTTAAATATTGAGGAATGCTATTGTCTAGCAAGCTTTTATGCAGAAAGCCTCCAAAGCCTTCTCTCTTGCTTTGAACTGTGCTTTTCCAGGGTGGGGAGGGGGTGGACAGAACAGTGTTAAGAACTGAGATGATACGTCTAAAATATTGTGGCTATAGCTAGTCAGGCTTTTGCACTCTAAGACTTTACGCATGATTGGCGGGTGACTGAAGGCTACATGTATGAATTTTTAATTGCAAAAATGCGATTTTCTGTAAGATAAAAGAAACAATGGTGCCATTGCTTTTGATACTGGATCAGGATTACAGGTAAAGCAATTGTATGAATATGTTATACTTCCCTAGATGTCTGAAAAGCTTTGTGTTATGTCTTAGGGTGAGAAGAGGGAGTAGATCAGACTCTGGCCATGTGGTTAGGGGACTTCATCCTCCTGCAGGATATGCAGTATTACTGCTGTCTCATGTCATGCATCATGCTGTAATTTTGATTATTGTTAGATAAGCATGTTTTCTTTGTGTGACTAGCCAATGTTGTATTCTAATTCTGTCTAAGGAACCTTATTGTTGTGAATTTCTCAAGTATCTTTGATTTTCACATAAGCGACAATATGGCCTCATCAGCAAATTAGTGTGACTTACTGAAATGAGCATTCCTTGTCCTAGGTTCCTATAGGTACTGTGCCAGTAAAATCCTGTATGGGAAGGTATACAAATGGAAGTTTTCAATTTCATGCTCCTTTCTTTTCCCTGTGTGTATGAAAGAAGCTTGTAATAGATAATAGTTTAGTTTTGTATAGTTTAAATCTGCTTTTAAAGACTGCTTTAGTGTATTAGAAGTAAACCTTATTTCTTCCCCAAAGACATTAGTCCACTTTCTTAGTAATTAGTGCTATAGAATTTTGACATAGAAGCCAGATTTTGGAAGACATGTTCTGGCAAATTAAGTAGGTTTATTCAAGGATAAGAAAACTAAATTCCAGCGTTGACTTGGAAAAGCTAACAAAGCCTAATTTAAAATAAGGACACTGGATGTGTTTGGAGCCCCTTAAAGATCTAGAGTCAATGACTTAACTTTGTTTCATTTAAGAAATACTGGCAAGTAAGAACTGAAAGGTCAAAGATAGGAAAGGGATGCAGACAGTCCTGGAGATTGAGATTGCCAAATCAAAGGCATAGCAAAACTTTCTATGTTCCTTTCTCCTGAATATGAGAGGAAATACTAAATTTCCTATTCTGTTGCAATATATGGATGACTTGAAATACAGAAAAAATATTTGACTTTACTTGTACCACATGCTCCATGATACACAGAAATCAATATAAAAAGAATTACTTTGTATTTTCCTGCAGCTCAAACTAGAAGACTACAAAGATCGCTTGAAGAGGGGAGAAGCCCTCAATCAAGACCAGTTGGTAAGTTTGCTTCATGCAGGAGTAGATGGCCTCAAACCCTTCAAACATGTAAGAAGGGATAGGCTGCTGAAGGAGGCGGTGGTGTAGTTTTACAGAAGTAATGCCTGCAGGCTTGCAATGGTATTTTTCACAAAAGCAAATTTAGAAATTATTGGTGATAAAGTTGAGTGGTGAGCCCACAAGCTTTATCTCCTACTTTAACCTTAATTTTCTGTACTGAAGTAACAGAAGGTCCTTGTTTATCTTTCCTTTGTAGAATTTCATCTTTGATGTTCCTGCATCTTTACTTCTTGATTGGGTGTCTGTATGCAGTTTATCTACAGGGCATTGCAGTGTTAGAACCCAAACCTTGACTTCTGGAGTAGCTAATTAATCCTCATGACTTCCTCATTTAATAGGTGTTACTTGAAACTGTTGGCTGCACAGTGCTGTTGGTTATGAGTAGCTGTTAAACTGATGAACAGTCCTTGTTGGTAGAAATGAAGATACTGGTCTAGCTTGCTTGGGATTTAAAGGCTTCACTAATAGAAGAATTAAGCTATGACCTAGTTGGGAATACTCTTGTCCTTCTAGTGCTGCTATTAGATGGCTGGGAGTTGCCAGCACTATCAAGTGCTGTTAGAACAGTATGTTCATGTTGCACCTAAGATTGCTAGAGTTTGGAATGCCAAGATGCAAGATCTAATCAACAAATGTGATCAGCTTCATGGAGCTAGCTTAAACTTGCCTGATGCTAAAATAGCAGTTCTGGCTTTTCAGTCTTGGACTAGAATGGATTCTAAAACTGAAACCAAGTTTCTATAACATGAAAGCTATTGCTTGTTAAGCATGTCTGAATAGCAGTGTCGCATAATCCAAAGGGTTTATTGCTCTAGTCATCCAGGAATCGCATCTTTAGCACATGTGAAGTACATTTTAAAGAACAATTGTGTGATAAAGGGCACTGACACTCAGTGGTAGTGGTGATCCTGCTAATGAACCAGTTGGAAAAATACTTCATTGACAATTAGCTTTATCACAGTGCAGCAGCAGGAGAACACAAATACTATTTCTTTACTCTGAATCATTTATAAATGAGAACTAGACATAAATGGGATAAGAGGGCAAATGATAACTTGCTACTTAAAAGTAGAGTAGACCTATTGGAGGCATTGAAATGATCATTTAGCACTTAATGGCAATCTGATGTAGTCTTTTGCCATCTCAAAAGCAGAAGTAAATTAATTAAATCTGATGTTTTGAAGTAGGATGAGGAGCTTTTATTTCCTCCAAACTCAATCTGGAATTGGGTGGGCAAGAGCCTTTTGCTTTTAGATCATAGGTGTTAAATACAACCTCTTTTCTTCTGTTGCCAACAGAGAGACTGTTGAACGGTATTCTATGTAAGTTTGTTTAGTCTTGACCATGTTTTAAAGCTACTTTTTAAACTTGAGTATCTTTGGTATACACCCTGAACTATGAAAAGCTGTTAGGTGAAAGTGAAATTAAGACATGGGAAGCTAGAGAGGTGAAGGATTCTGTAGATATTTTTCATAGAATCATAGAACTCTTCTGGTTGGAAGAGACATTAAAGATCAAGTCCAACTGTTAATTCAGTGTTGCCAGGTCACTACTAAACCATGTCCCAAAGTGCATCTTCTAAATACCTCCATGGATGGTGGCTCCACTTCCCTGGGCAGCCTGTTCAAGTGCTTTACAACCCTTCTGGTGAAGATGTTTTTCCTAATGTCCAATNTGACTTGGAAAAGCTAACAAAGCCTAATTTAAAATAAGGACACTGGATGTGTTTGGAGCCCCTTAAAGATCTAGAGTCAATGACTTAACTTTGTTTCATTTAAGAAATACTGGCAAGTAAGAACTGAAAGGTCAAAGATAGGAAAGGGATGCAGACAGTCCTGGAGATTGAGATTGCCAAATCAAAGGCATAGCAAAACTTTCTATGTTCCTTTCTCCTGAATATGAGAGGAAATACTAAATTTCCTATTCTGTTGCAATATATGGATGACTTGAAATACAGAAAAAATATTTGACTTTACTTGTACCACATGCTCCATGATACACAGAAATCAATATAAAAAGAATTACTTTGTATTTTCCTGCAGCTCAAACTAGAAGACTACAAAGATCGCTTGAAGAGGGGAGAAGCCCTCAATCAAGACCAGTTGGTAAGTTTGCTTCATGCAGGAGTAGATGGCCTCAAACCCTTCAAACATGTAAGAAGGGATAGGCTGCTGAAGGAGGCGGTGGTGTAGTTTTACAGAAGTAATGCCTGCAGGCTTGCAATGGTATTTTTCACAAAAGCAAATTTAGAAATTATTGGTGATAAAGTTGAGTGGTGAGCCCACAAGCTTTATCTCCTACTTTAACCTTAATTTTCTGTACTGAAGTAACAGAAGGTCCTTGTTTATCTTTCCTTTGTAGAATTTCATCTTTGATGTTCCTGCATCTTTACTTCTTGATTGGGTGTCTGTATGCAGTTTATCTACAGGGCATTGCAGTGTTAGAACCCAAACCTTGACTTCTGGAGTAGCTAATTAATCCTCATGACTTCCTCATTTAATAGGTGTTACTTGAAACTGTTGGCTGCACAGTGCTGTTGGTTATGAGTAGCTGTTAAACTGATGAACAGTCCTTGTTGGTAGAAATGAAGATACTGGTCTAGCTTGCTTGGGATTTAAAGGCTTCACTAATAGAAGAATTAAGCTATGACCTAGTTGGGAATACTCTTGTCCTTCTAGTGCTGCTATTAGATGGCTGGGAGTTGCCAGCACTATCAAGTGCTGTTAGAACAGTATGTTCATGTTGCACCTAAGATTGCTAGAGTTTGGAATGCCAAGATGCAAGATCTAATCAACAAATGTGATCAGCTTCATGGAGCTAGCTTAAACTTGCCTGATGCTAAAATAGCAGTTCTGGCTTTTCAGTCTTGGACTAGAATGGATTCTAAAACTGAAACCAAGTTTCTATAACATGAAAGCTATTGCTTGTTAAGCATGTCTGAATAGCAGTGTCGCATAATCCAAAGGGTTTATTGCTCTAGTCATCCAGGAATCGCATCTTTAGCACATGTGAAGTACATTTTAAAGAACAATTGTGTGATAAAGGGCACTGACACTCAGTGGTAGTGGTGATCCTGCTAATGAACCAGTTGGAAAAATACTTCATTGACAATTAGCTTTATCACAGTGCAGCAGCAGGAGAACACAAATACTATTTCTTTACTCTGAATCATTTATAAATGAGAACTAGACATAAATGGGATAAGAGGGCAAATGATAACTTGCTACTTAAAAGTAGAGTAGACCTATTGGAGGCATTGAAATGATCATTTAGCACTTAATGGCAATCTGATGTAGTCTTTTGCCATCTCAAAAGCAGAAGTAAATTAATTAAATCTGATGTTTTGAAGTAGGATGAGGAGCTTTTATTTCCTCCAAACTCAATCTGGAATTGGGTGGGCAAGAGCCTTTTGCTTTTAGATCATAGGTGTTAAATACAACCTCTTTTCTTCTGTTGCCAACAGAGAGACTGTTGAACGGTATTCTATGTAAGTTTGTTTAGTCTTGACCATGTTTTAAAGCTACTTTTTAAACTTGAGTATCTTTGGTATACACCCTGAACTATGAAAAGCTGTTAGGTGAAAGTGAAATTAAGACATGGGAAGCTAGAGAGGTGAAGGATTCTGTAGATATTTTTCATAGAATCATAGAACTCTTCTGGTTGGAAGAGACATTAAAGATCAAGTCCAACTGTTAATTCAGTGTTGCCAGGTCACTACTAAACCATGTCCCAAAGTGCATCTTCTAAATACCTCCATGGATGGTGGCTCCACTTCCCTGGGCAGCCTGTTCAAGTGCTTTACAACCCTTCTGGTGAAGACGTTTTTCCTAATGTCCAATCTAAAGCTCCCCTGGTGCAACTTGAGACCATTTACTCATGTCCTGTTCTGTGATACATGGGAGAACAGATCAACCTCCACCTTACTACAGCTTCCTTTCAGGTAGCTGTAGAGAGTGATAAGGTTTCTCCTGAGCCTATGTTTCTCCAGGCTAAACAACCCCAGTTTACTCAGCTGTTCATCATAAGACTTGTTCTCTAGACCCTTCACCAGCTTTGCCCTTCTTTGGACATGCATTTCTTGCAAATGCATTCAGCAGCACTAACTTTGGAAAGTGGCAATTAACTTGGTTCTGGCTTTCTGTATTCCCAGCTGAGCTTAACTTTTTAAAGTATTAGTATTTTTATCCCTGTTTCTGGGATATCTTAGGCTTCTAAAGTGGGGAATTAGATTCAGTCTTGCTAGTGAACTGCCCAGTGGTAGTCAAACTATTCAGATAATGATTGTAGAAGCATGTATAGACTTGATATTTAATTTAGTCAAGATCTGCATTTCACTGATTTAGATACAGAAATGCTGCATTTTTACCTTTCAGATGCAAATTCCCAATGTATATACAAATACTGGGACCTGGTGATTTGAGTTAGAGCAGAGCTTAATAGTTTGGACACTTGCCTAAATAAACCTAACTGCCTATAATACAGTGGAGCTTTAATGTAACTTGATGTCATTGGTATTTTTCATTGTTTCTCACACAGAGGAAGAAGTGCACATCTGGTGATGAACTTGTTTTGCAAGCAATTTGGATTAAATTGTAATTACTTATGGTGCATGCCTGCCAGAGCCACTGTGCATGCTAGCCTTACTTGAGGAAACATTTGTTTTGAAAATGAGGAACTTCCAGCCAGTTAAATGCTCACTGGCCATATTGTGCTGTTTTGCAAGCTGAGCAGACCTTGCCCAGTACTGTTCCTCCAGCATGCTGCTAATGAAAGCTAATAACTGGTGTGACAAAGGAAAGCTATTGCTTTCCTGCAGGCTGAGTTATAAGTTGTCATCAGAGCAGTGCTAACTGTTCTGATGTTTTCAGGTAGGGAGTTTTACTATGAGATTTGCTTTTAGCACAATTACTGTGATCATTGGTGTTAAGCTGGGAGTCTTCCTCAAACATATGGGCATTAGGGTCTTAGGAGTCATTCTCCCAAGTGGTGAGTGAACTTGTTAATTAGCTCTTAAAAGTTGCTTGATAAATTGTGTGGCAGCAATTTAAACTACCAGATGAGTGCTTTACAGTAACTTAAGCACTTTATGTTGAGTAGCATGTAGACCTAGTTATGTCTAGTATACTACAAATAAGTGAATACAAGTAACTGAACAATCAAACTGACTCAAGAGATGAACATGTAACTTGTTTTCCACTTGCTTAGGAGCACATATGGGGTTTGCATATGGCCTAAATCTTATTGGAACAGTAGATTAACCTTTTGTTACTGCACTGATAAAACACTATCAACACTAACATTATTTTGAAAGAGGGTTTTATTAGATTGATGGGCCTCTTCTAGAAAAACTTCTGATACTCTGCCGTGAGCATAGACCAAACAGTGTAAAGCATATGTGAACAACTGTAATTAAGCATATTACTTTCCAGGCATGCCTTATGGTATGTGGATATGGGCAGCATGTCTGAACTACAGCACTTTGTCTTCAGAGCTGTCAAGGAAATTCATAAAAATGAACTGACTCCTTGGTGGGGAAGAACTCATCAAAGATAGGGTATATTAAAATGCAATTAATAGTGTACTTTAGTCTTTTTGAAGACTTGTTAGTAAAATATTGGTTAAGGCCATTAGTGAAGACAGAAACACTGCTTTATTTGTGGAAACTAAATATGAAAGACTTTTTTCCCAAAAGTGTGAATTGGCTTCTATATTGTTTTCTTTCTAAAGTTTCTACAAGTTATCTGTAAAGGCATCCAGCTAAGCATGAGCATAAAAGATCTGTGCTGAACTGGTCTCTCTCCTGGGTTCCTTCCAAGCGTTCATACCAGTGTCTGATTTTTTAAGTAGCTGTTTACCTCTGCTGAGACCTATGGGAACACAAGGAAAAAGAAATAACTGGTATTCAGGCTGTCTTATTTCAACATTAGTATACCAAGGATTGTACAAGGTGTTGCCTGGAAAGTCTAATACTGAAAAACTCGTAGGATATCTATGCAGTGGCATGAGCAGGCTTTGTACTGTCTCAGTCATGTATGAACAATCACAATTAAAGCTATTATGTCTGTAATTGATAACTTAAAAGTTACAATTTCAGAGAATTACATGCTAAATGACTGGCTCTCAATGAGAATTTAAGTACAAGGGGATTGAGATGAAACTGGTAGTCTAAAACATGAAATACATTTTTATCTATTTCTTTGTAGGAGGCAGTAGAAAAATATGATGAAGTAGTACATAACTTGGAATTTGCCAAGGAGCTTCAGAAGACTTTTTCAGGACTAAGTCAAGATGTAAGTATAAAATGTTCTTTCCTATGTTGTCAGGAGGTAACTCCAAAGTTTGTGCTACTCTTCTAATGGCTATACTTACATGCCAATATGTAGAATACAGGGAAGTTTGTCTTGGAATTTGGAGCAACGATGTGTATAAAATGTCTGGAGTAGTTGGATAGACCAGAGTAAATGTTGACATTTTTGTGTACCACTGACCTCCACAATATAGTTACTTGCTGTGTATCTGCATAAGAACTTATGCTTAAGTAAATGGAGTCATTGGAATTCAGGTGTTACTTAGTTTTGAAACCGTTGACCATCTTGCTGGTAACTTGTGCCTGAGGTGGACTTATTCCCTGCATAGATGCAGACTGCTCTACTGGAAAGGACTTGCTTTGGGCAAAGTAAATTAAGTGTACTCATGGAGCAGTGAAGGCTAAACTTAGACTGAGGACCAGATGCTTAAGGAGAACTGATTATTTGCTACTTGTTTACCAGTTGTGTCTTTCTGGTCACTTGGTATGCAAAGGCTATAGACAAACTTGAGTGAGTCCAGTGGTGGGCCTCTGAATGCACAGGGCATGGAAAATGAGGCCTGGGGGGAGAGCCTGGGAGAACTGGGCTTGTTGAGCTGAGTGAAGTGAAGGTTTGACAGGAGATGCAATATTAGCCTTCAAATACCAAAGATTACTGAAAGGATGGAGCCAGGCTATTTGAGAGATGTGGTAGCAGAAAGAATGATCATAAATTGGAATAGTGGGTTCCAACTAGATAGGAGGTAAATGGTCATGCTAAGGATAATTGAGCACTACAGCAGGCTGCCTAGAGAAGTCATAAAAATCTGTCCTTGGACACTTTCAAGACCTGACTGCACAAAGCTCTAATCAATCTGATCTTGAGTCACTGCAGCCTTTCTTCTCAAGGCTGGGTTAAATGACATCCCAAGATCCTGTCCAAACTGAATGTTTTAATGTTTCCGGTGAGGGAAAGTGCTGGGGTTAAATCACTTGTTTCAGTGAGAAGCACAGCTTGTGGTAAAATTTTATTGAAGTTTGTGGAGTTTGTCTGCTGTAGTTGTATCTAATTACGGCAAGTCACAGATTTAGTGCTTTATTTAGGCCTTTATTCAGGGTTCAAAGCACTACATACATTATTTTTATGTAAGCAAGTGTTTTATCTTTGGAGAAACTGGTCTCTTGTCTCAAGTAAATACTATCCTTATGGAAATATCTGATTGAAGGTAGTGCTGGGGATGCTAAACATGATTAGTCACTGCTCTGGCATTATTTCTCTACTTCTTACAGAATGCTGAAGGACGAGTAAAATGGCTTGCCTTGGTGTTTACTGAAACTCAAACTATTTTGCTAGAGAGGCTTTTCTTGTATATGTAGTAATTCCAGGTAGTGCAGTAAATCTCTCAAAGCTCTATGTGAGCAGAGATTTAAGAGCCTTTTCAGCAACGTTGCTGCTTTAGGTTCCCTCAGTCATTGCATGTTGTATAGAAACTACAGTGCTCAGTGTCAAAACTTGGATTGCTTCCTATTGCATTCCTCTGTGTAACTGCCCATAAAATATCAGAAATGTTGTGACCCAGTGCATCTTTCTGTAGGTGTTTAGTAACCCAGCATTAAATTCTACTAGTTTGTGTTTGTTCTTAACTTATGCTATATTTAAAGGCTGTTTTTCCTTGGCTCTACTCTTACCAGTATGGATTCTACAGCCAATATTCATCACTGGGACATTAGGTGCCATTCTGTCAACATCCTTATATCCTTTATAGTGCATGCTAGAAAACTAAATTTTCATAGATCTTGCATAGAAACTTAAGATATCCCATATTGAGGCATTTTAAATTCTGCAATTACTTGGATAGTTCATGCTGTGTAATTCTATTAGTACCTGATGAGAGACTTCTCAATGCAGGACTACCTATGCATAATGAGTGCTTCAGTCTTTCTGCCAACAGAAGAAAGAGCAACTGTAGGATTCTGCTGCAAATTGGAGTAAAAATTGGAGTATTTGAATGTGAAGAGGCAATTGTTTCAATAGGAGAAATTTAAGAACTTCTGCATTGCTAACTTCATGTGATAAATACTAAAGGTCAGCTAGGCTTGGATTTGTGCATTGGTATCAATTCTATCGATTCCTTATATTCAGTTGTGAGAGTTGTTACAATAAAACTAGCAGGCATAATTGGGATCTAAACATCATACAGGCGTGTCACAAGTGAAGCTACCACTATCCAGTTTGAGTGAAAGCTAGATGTGTAGAAAATTAGTAGATAGTTTTTCCGAAGGAGGAACTTGAAAGACTTTGGGTATCTGAAGAGAGTTAGGAGCTTCTGTTATCTAACCAAAATTATTTTGATCAATGTAGGATGATCAATACTAGAACACAATGTGTTTTATACTAGAATCTTGATACTAAACCATTGTGTTTAACTGTTGAATTCATGTATTGAAATAGCTGCTGAAAGCACAGAGGAAGGCTCAGCGAAGAGAAAGTCTGCTGAAACTTGAAGCAGAGAAGAAAAAACTGCGTACAATACTTCAAGTCCAGTATGTGCTGCAGAACTTCACTCAAGAGCATGTTCAGAAAGATTTCAAAGGTGGTGTGAATGGTGCAATATACTTGCCTTCTAAAGAACTAGACTACCTCATAAGATTTGCAAAGCTGACATGTCCAGAAAGAAATGAGAATTTAAGGTAAGTTCAAGATTTTTGTCTAATTGGTATGCTTCATTCAGTACAGGAATTGTCCTCTGTTTGACACTGCCATGTCTTGAAATATTATGGTTTTGGGACACTAATTGAAATTCTACTCAGTACACTTGCTTTAGTCTGAGACTAGGAATGGAGCAGATTTACCTCACTGAGCATTAAAGGACAGCTGCAGTTGTTACAGCCTCAGTTGTGCAAGTTATGTACGAGCCCTGCCATCTTATGTCTCCCTTTGAGGTTTAGGGGAGATAGTCCTATACCATCATAATCAGGGAGGCTTGTGGTGTACTGCTTCCTGAGATCTCACTGTTCATGAAATTAAGTGTGGTAAACACAGAACTGTTCTGTAGTCCAATCACATGATGGTCCAGATGTGCATCTTTATTCCAAAGGAATGTAAGGTGCTAGCCATGAGGCTTTGTTGCTGTTGGCTTCAAAGTAGCTTTAAAAATGCAACTGAAGTTTTTGATACCTCTGCACTAAATGTCATATGTTTAAGGTAACAGGTTGTCAACAGATGTATGTCAGTTCTAACTTGGCACTATGCTTGTACTGTGATGGCTTATGCTTAGCATGGCAGTGTGTCTGTTTTTAAGATGGTGTAATAAGGGTTGGATTTAAATATGGAAACAGTAGTTATAAGGTGGTAAGTTGAAACACTTTATGGATAAGAGTATTTCCATATTTAAACATGACATAAGTTCCTAAAACTTCTAATTACTTGTCATATGCTAAACTTGCCTAATCTTTGTTCTAAAGAACAGCTGCTTGTAAAAAGATATACAATAAGTCTGTCATCCCAGTGAAATAACCTTAATATAATGAAAATAAGGTAGAAATACACTTCCTCAAGAAGTATATTCCTTTCCTTTTGGGATACTAAATTTCATCATGGTAGACTTCAAAATTCATTGTCTGAAGGAGGTCCATCCATGATCCACCCATGTCAAAGCTTCTCTAACTAGCAGAGTGGCAGGAGCTGTTGAGGATTGCCCCTGCACATGTACATCCAGTAAACAGGGCTATCACTGATTAAACAGCAATTGTTTCCCTGTCTGGGAATTCTCATTTGGAATGATGTCCAGCCATATGGTCTTGTGGGATAGTGCTAAACTCTCTAATCTGTCTTAATTACCAACAAAACTTATTTGCTAGATTAAATAGTGTCCAAACAGATTCCTATGAATCACTTTCCATAGTGGGTAATGGGCTTTGGATTTCCTCTGTGTATACAGCTTTCATTTGGAAAGTTGTTACTGTCTTAAAAAGAGTAGTACAGGGATACTACATGACTTGATCTTGACTATGATTCTACCTGGTAAAGCCATCCTTTGTTTTAGTGTTGAAGACCAGATGGAACAATCATCTCTCTACTTCTGGGACCTTCTAGAAGGAAGTGAGAAACCTGTGGTTGGAACAACATGTGAGTGTCTCATCTCAAATAACTTAAAGATTTGAAATTTGTGATATTTAAACATTTCAAAACCAGTGAATATACATGAAGGGTTACTAAATAGTACTTTCAAGTACTGTGTGTAACTCAGTTACTATCGAAGGGTGAACTGCTGTTTTAAGCTTTTAAGTACAGATTAATAATACAGCATGATTTCTCTTTCCAGGTAAAGACTTAGTCCCACCACTGTACTAGCACCTTTTTGAGGAGTAATGATGGTAGTAATTCAAAAGCTGATGCATGAATACCTTACAGAACCAGCAGTGAGAAGCCTTTTGGATAGTTTTGTGCGAATGGGTTAAGATTGGAACACTGTCCCCAACCATGAAATGCATAGTTGAGTATACTGATGTGTATCACAAAGGTTTGCTGGTCCCAGGCTGAAGGTCCTACAGCACTGAAGATTCTTTTATGAATTGCAGCCTCATACCTGTTGTCTGACTACAGTGCAGGGTACCATGCTAAGAAAGGATAGTCATTAATGGAACTTGTGGTCTCCAATCATGCACAGTGCAGTCTTACTTTGACCTGCTACAAGTGCTCTCACTTTTCAAGCACAGTGAAATCTGTGTGATTCTATGTATTTTCTTCTGTCTGTGGCTTAGCTTCAAAAAATCCTGATTGTAAGTAAACATACACATTTTGTGTTCTGATTTAGAACTTGCTTGTGAGGAAAGTGTCCTTACTTGAGTTGTACTGTCTTTCCTACTGCAAACAGACCTTGCTTGTCTTGTTTATTCCAATCTTGTATTGGCTGTGTGGCAGTAATCTTTCATTTGTTGTTGATGATGATGTTGAAACTTAGATACCTCGATTGATGTACACTAACTTCCACATACAGATAGTTGAACTGACAACTAAGTGTTAACTCTTTTCATACAGTTCTGAACAAAGTGTAAGCTGGCCTTGTATTGCTGCAGGCTGGTAACTTTAGCCTTGTATCTGACACAAATTGATAGTTGCCTAGTTATCTTGGACTCTCAACTTCTGTAGCTTTTTCACTGTCTTCTAAACTTGTGACTCTTATCTCTGTCCCATTAGTCAGTCTTGCATCCTTTTGTGTGCAAGCTAAACTTCAGATAAAGCTGTTATGACTGCTTATAAGCATTTATTGCCTTGGAAGAAAAATGTTTATCCATATTCTAGCAACTATTCTTGTTCTTATAGTTGTCACTGGTAGGAGTGACCTTTGACTGAATAGCCTTCCTGTTCTCAAGGCTGCCCTGTCTCTAGCTCCTCAAACAATTTCACAGAATCACAGAATTACCTCGATTGGAAAAGACCTTTAAAATCGAGTGATTTGACAAGTCCTTGACTAAACCATATCCCTTAAACACTACATCTGTCTTTTAAATATCTCCAGGGATGGGGACTCCACCGCTGCCCTGTGGAACCTGTCCCGATGCCTAGTATCACTGCTACTTCTGAGGCCTTATTCTACTCTAAGTTGGGCTTTCCTTCATGAAGGAGGAAGCTAGGCAGTGGTCCTCAGAGTACACAGTTAAATTTTTATTCAACCATGTCAACTTTGCCTCTTTTTCCAGAGCTTCAGAGGATTAAGTTCAGCCTTAAACAGTCTCTTGTTTTCTCCTTCTCTGCTTGTTTTTGCAGATCTTAACTTTTCCTTTTAGTATCAGTGCTGGTTAGCTTGTGGATGGTAAACAAATCCCTTTATGCATGTGGGAGAACAGGTGGCTCAATGTTTACCTTGTAAGACTGCAGCTTGTGTTTAGACGTATACCTCTGGGTTGCAAAGGTGTCTTCAGCTGTGATATATAAAGCAGTTTAATAGATACTTCACTAAAACATTTTATTGCTGTAACTCAGTGAGGTGTGTGAACTTGGAGAAGTTGCAGTTTATAGAAAGGAAGTAGGGAGTCTTGATCTGTTATCTGACTACCCCTTAATTTCAAATTTTCATATCTTAACTTCATGGATTTTTAATCTTCAGACAAACACATGAAGGACCTGTTATCCAAACTTCTAGACTCTGGCTACTTTGAAAGTATTCCGACTCCTCGTGCCACTGTACCCACAAAAGAATTGGAGGAGGCAGCAAATAGAAGACCTGAGAGAACAAGACAAATCTCAAAAGGAGAGTCAGTCAAAGAACCAGGTGGAACATTACAGGATTCAATTTCTTTATCATAATATTGTGATAAGCTTGAACAGAGCATTGATTTTGCATAGCTTGATGATAAATTTAATTCTGTGCTGTAGCTTACTTGCAATGTAGTAACTAAAATGGAACCTGGAAAGCTTGCAACCCCATCCTGGGTAATATTGTAGAAACTTCTCATTCATAGTAATAAGATGTTTTTGCCTTCTGAGCAAGTTTCCTTGTTGAAGATGTGAGAATTGTATGGTGTATGGAATGTTACATATTATGATAACCAAATTGTGGATACTACAAAACACTTATTGTGTAACTTCTGCAAATGTAAAACCAAAATCAGAAAACAAAAGCTTGTCTAAAAACATGTTGAATGACAAGCTGAGCTTTCAGAGTATCTGGTTTAGCAATTGGCACTACTATTTAAATAGAATTAAAGGCTTGCTACTGTTTGGTCTGCCTTCTTGTATTTGATCAGTTGAAACAAATTAACATCCTTTTTCTAGAATCGGTTATGGAGCTTATGAAGTCTGAAATACAGCCACAGGAGGTAAGATACTCCACTACTAGTTGTTTTCCTTTTACAATTGTGATTTATCAGAAACATAATTGCACTTCTGCAGCCCTTTTTTTAAACTTAAAGGTAGTCTGAGCAGCAACTTAGGTGTTGCTTTATGTAGGAAGCATTAAAGATTTGGTTGCATTGCTACTTTTATCCACAAATTTGACTTCTTTAGGGTAGTCTGGGATAAATGGGGCAGGATTACATGGAGCAGTATAGTACTTCAATGCTCTGGCACTTTCCTGAATGAATCAAAGCATCAGCCTTTAGAGTGGAAACAGGTTGATAGTTTGTGTACAATGGGATAGAGAAAATACACATCTGCTAAATCTATCTCTAAAAGCTAAGCTTATTGCTGCAGACTTGATATTGGTGGGGTTGAGAATGGTGTAGGTCTTGCTCTGGTTTATCAGTAAAGTAGGGATCCCAAGGCAGACTTGTGTGCAGAGGGGTGTGTAGACCTGTTTCAACAGCCCTTCAGACTCCTGAGTTAAGTACTCAAGCTTCAACTGGCAATAGCATAAAAACTACTAGACTTGGCTCAAAAGATGGGGAGGAGTGTCCTTTTGTAAGTGAAAATGATTCTTAAAATGCTGAGTCCTTGTTTCTCAGGTATCCCACTAGAGGGTGTACTCCAGAAAATTTTGTAACCTACTGGTAACACTGTTACCTGACTCTAAAGCTTTTCTGGTGACTTGTCAGAAAAAAATCTCAGCCAGTGAGCCTTGTACATTCTTCACTCCATGTATTTACTTTCTGCTTATGGCAAAGTGGTAACTTGGGAAAACTTAAGGATGTCTTCATTGAACTCTCAAGACTTACTGACAGTAAACACAGTCTGGAGTTGTAGAAGTCCAGTGGTACTAAATCTGAGAAGCTGGTGACTTTACTGTTAAACTCCATTAAGAATGAGGCTTATACTTGGTTACTGGGTCAAAGAATCTGGGGGAGGTGGTGCTGTTACACTTAGCAGAAAGTCTACTAATATAGTACCACAGCATTTTATATACTTACGGGGAGAGCTACCTTTATAAAAATCACAATTAATGTTGTCACTGCCTAGGAACATCAGTTAGCATTGGGGATAAGGGTAGTAGATTCCCTTGGCCCAAGTGAGTTTCACTTGCACTGTTCAGGACTGTTTCATGCTTCCCTGTGGCATGCCAAGCAAAGGTACTCTACAGGGTTGTAGGATAAAGCCATGGCTGTCCACATAGTATTCTATGGCTAGTGCTTAAGCTGTCTAGGCTCTGCTTTGTCAAATTTTCAGTAGCTGGGTGACCTAACTTAACTGACCTGAACTGTAGTAGCCAAATGTTTTCTTGGGAGCCATTAAGTTTCTCTGGTCTGTATAGTTTCTCAACAGGCGTTATTTGCCTGAAGCAGAATACTCTATCAAGAAGCCAGAAGAACCCAAATCTTGGGAAGCTGAGTGTGCTAGAAAGCAAGAACCTCCGAAGTCCTGGGAAATGCTTGTTGATACTGAAGAGCAGGAAAAGAAGAAGAAACTAGAGACCTTAAAACCTTGGGAAGCTTGTGTTAGGCTGCAAGAACAAAAAAGATCAGATTCTCCAAAGCCTTGGGAAGCTCATGTTAAAGAGGAACAGAAGCATGAGTCTACAAAGCCCTGGGAGACCCATGCTCAGGAGGAAGAACAGAAGCAAGACGTTCCAAAGGCCTGGTTAGCACGTGTCCGAGAGGAGCAGGAGCCCCCTAAACCTTGGGTAGCAAAAGTTAGGGAAGAGCAGGACCAGAAGAAACAGGAACCACCTAAGCCATGGGTAGCAAAAGTTAGGGAAGAACAGGACCAGAAAAAGCAGGAGCCCCCAAAACCTTGGGTAACCAAAGCTAAGGAAGAACCAGAACAAAAGCAGGAATCTCCAAAACCTTGGGTAACCCAAACTAGGGAGAAACCAGAACAAAAGAAGCCAGAGCCTATGAAATCATGGGAAATGCCTGTTAGGGAAGAGCCAGAGCAAAAGAAGCAGGAGCCTGTGAAGGCTTGGGCTGCACATGTTAGGGAGGAGCCAGAACAAAAGAAGCAGGAGACTCGAGAGGCTTGGGAAAAAGCTGACAGGCAGCAGCAAGTGCCATCACAGCAGTTACAGAACCCTCCGAAATCCTGGGGAGCTGCAAGTGTTGGGCCAAAGGAGCAGATGGGGCCAAAGAAGTTTGATATGGAACCTAAAGAAGTGAGTTGGTCTATGTAGTTATTACCTGTCATAAGCTTTTGACACTAGTGTATTGGACTAAAGCTACTTATTAGCAGAGGCTTTATAAGGTGCATTTTGTAGGCATATATTTAGACTCCTGTTTCATTCTTCCTTGGAGGAAATAATTCTGGCAGTTAAACTTTATATTTGAATAGCAAGATGGTCTGCTTTGCTTTTTACATCAACACAGTGTTGCTGTGTTCAAGCCTTGAATAACTGCTTTATGCATAAGACAGAAGAATTAACTTAGTTCATCCCTCGCTATTGGCTCTGTCCACTGTTACCAGTACAAAGCAGGTATGACTCATCCAGGGATCAAATACTTTGTCTGTGGCTGCATGCAAATAGCACTTCAGTAATTTTTAGGCTTTTGATTAAAATAGCTGCTGATTCAAAAGAGATCTAACATCTAGATCAAGCAATATTTAAGCCCCTGTACAGTTGATATGTATTTCCAGATGAATGCATAAACCATACTGCTGTCCTGGAGAGTAACAATGGCATAGTTTTAGAAATGTAAAATGAAAGCCATTGTGAGGCTTACAGCTGAGCAGCCTGCTAGTCTCTAGTTACATTACCTTTTCTCACCTGTGCTTGGGTAGCAACAATTCTGATAACTGTGAAAGCAGATAAATGGGCTCTGCTGTGTCTACCATCTAATGTGATTAAGAGCAGTGTGTATAGTTAGACTTCAGGAAGAAAATATGTGGAATTGAGCAATTCTCTTGTACTCAATGTTTTCAGCACTACTATCCTGTTTCTGCAAGAAAGCAGAAATGAATTCATTCCATATTGCTCATAGCAAATGCTTAAGCTTAAATATTGTTGGTAAACTTGGCATAACTGAAAACTGAATGTTCTTGTGCCTAGAGGCGGGAGCGCAAACCCAAGGTTGAACATGAAATTAAAAGAGTATGTAACATGCAGCACTGGGTAACAAATGGGATTAAGGTGTTTCAGCTTGGTTCATCTTTACACTCAAGCTGAGTAGAAACTTGTTTTCCACTGGTGGTGGTGGTACAGGTACAAAACTTGGTTGCCTCACTAAGTAACTCTGAACACATGTAGGTGTTGTGCACCCAACTATGTAACTGAAACTATCTGAAGTATTGGTATAGTCTCAAGCACTTCAAGATGCCTTGGAATTTCTGATGTCAGATTACTTTAAATCTTAAATGCAAAATGTTTCCTGATGGAGCTCTTTATGTAGAATGCACAGATGGATGGTTTAAGTGGTGGACAAAATCTTGATGCAGTAAGGAAAAAGGAGGGTCTCAAATCAGTTGGAGAAACTTGCAGACTGCCTAGGAGTCTTCATAGTAATGTGTGCATGTCAGCAGAATTAAACCAGATGTTGGACTGAGAGATTGCTTAAGTTGGATTGTTGAATTAAGTACAAAATGTATTTTTAAAGTATTCAAACTTTGATTTACATAAACTATAGTGAAATACCAGCTGGCTTTATTTTTGTTTAGTAGCTATTGGTAAATTTCAGTATCGCAAGTATATTGAATTAATAGAAAATAGTGTACTGTCAACCTAGCTAGTTTCTATAACAGTTCTAAAAATGAAGATATCTTTGACTTGTGAGGTGTATGTGAAGAATGATTAATATTAAACTTTTTGGATAATGAAATTTCTCTTGCCTTAGCTTATGAAGAAAGACAATACAATGTATAGCTGGATCCATTTCACTCCCAGGGAGAATCTATAAACGATCTTGTGCGGGAAACTAGGCATGGTAGAGGAAAAGGCCTATATCACTGCCTCTGTTTTCTGCAGCGGAAACTAACCTTTCTTTATTCTCTGCAATAACTGTTAGAGCTCTGAGATGTTTTAATAAACTGCTAGGTTTTGAGATCTTTAAAATACACTTGTTTAACTTAATGTCCCATAAGCTGCAATACCCAAGAAATTCTGCCTAAGGCAACAGGGTGAGCTGATGTGCTGGCTTGTTAAACTGTTTTTCTCTTTAAATGTTTGTGCAACCTGTGGACCAGCAAACTTGGTTAGAGTTGAATTTGTGGCCTGTTATGTGAAAACAAAACAGTTTGGCTTGTGCTGTCATCCAGTGCCATTTAGTTTACACCTCCTGTGAATGCTGCTCTGAGTAGAAAGCAGGTCTTAATTTTGTATCTACATGGTACAGCTAGCAATCACACTGTTGTGATTACAGCTTGGATATCAGCATTGCAGCTCATTTAGTACTCCAGAGAACAAACCTAAGCAGGAATTGAGGTCCTGTATCATAGAACGTAGTTTTGTTGGTCTGAGGTGGTTGAAATGTATGTTAGTAGTATTATAAGTAGACTTTCAGTCTCAAATCAATCTAGTAGATATTCCTGTTAAAAACTGACTAGTAAAATTGCAAAGTGATCAGTGTGCCTTTACATTTGATTGTTTGCAGTGATTTAAGATCTTAGACCAAATTCTGTGTATTTCAATTCCATTTTTAGTTGATTCTCTGGATGTATATCAAAACAGTGTATGCTGAATCATAGAATGATTTGGGTGGGAAGGGACCTTTAAAGATCATCTAGTTCCAGCCCCTCTGCCTTGGGCAGGGACACCTCCCACTAGACCAGTTTGCACAATATATAAGTAGTGCTCAAGTTAAGTTTCAGAAACACTGTTAGGACAAATTAGACCCTAAAGTTATCACTGCTGTGTAAAACTAACCCAAATGTTGCTTGAACCACTAATGTTAAGTAATCTTAGCATGTGTAAATATGTGAGCTGGATTAACAGGTTACAAAACTCAGAATCTGCTACCAGCTTGCAATGATTTACAGAAACAGCATCTAACTGTAGGCTAGAAAGAAAATTTGGTTTAAAACCATCTTAAGGAAGTGCCTGCTTTTTTCACAGCCGCTTTTTATAAAGATATAACACCTGAAATATTTTAACTTCTTGATACTCTTGTTTATCCTCTGTATTGCACTTAATCTAGTTTTGAACACTAGCAAAACAGCAAGTCAATATGAGGTAATTTTACTATAGCTACTTGTGGCTGGTGTATTTTAATATATGCAGGAACTAGAAAATAACTTCTACAGAATGGAGTGTCTCTGTTTCAATACTGGCTTAATGCCCTAATATGTAACCCTGTGTGCTTGCTCTTCCAGTTGAAGTAAAGAATGCTACCAGCATAATGCCCAGAGTATGAGCTGGGGAAGGAGATGAAGACTAAAACTGTGAAAGCACATGGAAGATTGTATCATCTTTGCAGCCCCAAGTGAAACACTGCAGCCTCTTCTTCTGTGCTCTTGGGGCTGTTTTACTTGTGTTGTAACATACAAGTCTAACTTATGTAGCTAGTGGAAAATCTTAATAGTTTCAATCACTGCCAGGCTAACCTGGCTAGGCAACTTAAAGGTGAAAAGCTTCTGTTATCCGTTTGCAAACATACAGAAACAGTTTGGTAGTGTACTTGTGTCTTAGTAAAGTGTAGCAAGGAGGAAGAGTGTAATAAAAGTATTAATGAGTTTGACCCATACTGTATTTGTCATGACAGCAAGTGTTTTAAGGTTAAGTTTGCTTGTGAGTGCTAATAGTGATGGACAGGAAGATTCAGATTCTGTAGTAACTTAATATAACTTGCTGAGATTTATTCAACTATCTTTTGCTCTCTACTTAAATCCTTAGTAGCTTTAGTTGCTGTTATTGGAAACTATACAGCAATATAAACTTGCATAGTCAGTAGTTAAAGGTAATGCTTGTGCATCAAATTCTAGAGTAGTACAAAACTGCACTCTTCCAGCTCTAGAATAAAACTTACCAGAGTTCAACAAGTAGCTATTATGTGGGCCACATCAGTACTAGCAACGGAGTCCTCCAGAGTTAATGATGTACTGCATGTACATGGATTATACTTTGATGCTCATGAAACCCTGCCAGCTTCTTCCCTGTGCATGCTATTGGAATTTTTGCAAAGTTAGTGACTAGTTTCAGTTAACACAAGTGTTTTGGGGCTTATTGCCCTAAAACTGGGCAAAACATTTCAGCAAAGTCTGATTCTATAACAAATTTGTTCTGAATTTAGTGGAACAAGTGTCAGGATCCTTCTGCCATATAGTCTTCTAATGACTTAATACAAATACTCAGCTATACTGCTATACAGTGTATTGAAGTAGTAACCTCCCATTAGAAAGAAAAATGTTTGTACTGTAGGAAAATAGACTTTCACATGTTCTCTCTCAACATTTGAGCCAGTTGAAATAATGCAACTACTTAATGTCTTCAGATTTGCCTCCCTCTAGCTGCATGGACAAACATAAGAGCAGCAAAGCTTTAGAGCATCACTGAAAACTATGTCTTTAAATTACTTAAACCTAGGTGCTCTCAAAAGATGTGTTAGATTATCTCAGCAGCCTAATATTATTGTTGCTTTGTAAATAACAGGGTTTCTGCTATTTAAGGAGTTCACTATCATGATTTTTCTGATACCTTAGACTTTCCTGTTCTAACAAAACACTTCCCTCTTAAAGTGAGAACCAATTGGGCTGAACTGTTAAGGGGCCATCAAAAACAATCAAGGCCCTGCAGAAGCCCTTATTTAGCTACAGAGGCTCTCATGTGGGAACACAGGTGTATTTCATGCCAAACTTTGAAACATTTGATGTAATACTTTCTGGAGGAGCTGCTGCACTGAGAGTATCTGGCTTGTTAGTGGAAGTACTTTGGTCTAATCCTGAGTAACCTGCTTGCAGTGTATCTTAGGTGCAGTTTCCTCAGTCTCCGGAAATGCCATCCTAATAAGATCTGTACTTATTGGTGTGGGCTCTATTGGGAGGAAGTATGTTCCAAACCTTGAGTGATGCAGCTTTGATTTCTTTAATGTTGTTCTGGCCTTCAACTTAAATATGTGCATCTCCTTAGATGGAGGTGCCTAATTTTGCACCAAATGCAGCCAATTTATTCTTATCTCCATTTGACTGTAAGAAACTGAAGTGAATTAATTCTGTGGCTTAACTTGTGGCAACAGTAAGTTGATGTTTTTGACAAAGTGAACGCTTGATTCAGGAAATGTCAATAATGGACCAGAATTCCTTGGCCCATGGCATCCGATCAGTTGATCTGGGAGTATATTGGATAAGGTGGCTTGTCTTGCTTGCAGTATCAGATTTAATATCTTTTCTCTTTGTTAGGTGCCTAAAGCTGTGCATCAGCCAGCTGCAGAATTCTGCTCTACTTCAACTCTTCCAAAAGATCCAGTATTGAGAAGGGAAAAACTTCAGGATCTGATGACTCAGATACAAGGGACTTACAACTTCATGCAAGTATGTCTTCACTGCTGTTGTCACACAACCCAATTCCCACTGGGTTAGGGAAAACAGTGCTGCCAATGTGTGCTTGCACTGAATGAATGAATCTAGTTCTAATTAGCTACCACAACTTATCAAATGATAATGTCTCACCTGTATCTAGAGTTTGAGGGTTTTTTCTCCTCTCAACTGATGATCTTTTTTCAAAAGGAGTCCATTCTGGATTTTGATAAAGCTTCACCAAGTGCCATTGGTTCATCCCAACCACCTTCAGTTACTCCAGCAAGCAGTCCTGTAGGTAGGTAATACTATAAGTGAAAACTGTAAGATTTTGCAAATAAAACAGTTTGCTTGGACTGTGTATCATTAGGCCTGGTAAAAACAGTTTGTCTAATTATAAAGTATACCAATGTCAGATTAAAGGCATCTTGAGCCACTTATCTTTGTTACTTGAGGTGCCTTAAGTTGGTATATCTGCCTGGAAATGTAATACTTGCAGAATCATTGACTTGCATGTGTGTCTGAACCCAGATGCAGAATTGACATACTTTATCTGTGTAACAAACTTGTCTAGATGTGGTGTACGTAGACAGACCTTGAATGAGCTCAGGATAAAGAGCAGTTATCTAGCTACACCTAGAAAACTGGAACTTTCTAGAAT
>VYZX01031880.1:252343-293525 GCA_013401335.1 Brachypteracias leptosomus
GAAGTAACAAAGGGGCGGATTCCCCCCCCCCTCGAAGTAACAAAGGGGCGGATTCCCCCCCCCTCGAAGTAACAAAGGGGCAGACAAACAGGATGTTCAGAGCAGCTTAATCAGTCTCTGACCTTCCTAATGTGCCCTTGCTTCTAGGTGTGATAACTTAGTTATAAAAGCTTTGAATTAATCTGTGCTTTCTGTTATAAGCAGTGAATTATCAACCCGATGGAGCTGTTCCTGTTAGCAATGGTAGCCTTGCCTTTTATCCAGCACAGACTAATATTATTCCTAGACCCACTCAGCCTTACCTTAACAGTCGTGGGTCTGTCAGAGGATCTGCTAGAGGTGGAAGGTCACTGGCTAATTCATATCGTTCCCCTGGTGGGTACAAAGGTATGTCTGTATTTACTACTACATTAAAATCTAATGTAGTAACACTAGAACATGATTTAACACTACATGGCATTAAATTTATGTTCTGTATGTGAAACTTCATAAAACAAGACTTTAAGAGCAATATGCAGGGATTGGGAACTTCTGTTGTGGAACTTAAGCATGTTCATTCTGACTTATTTGTAGTCCCTGTACTCAGTGTCAGGTGAACTTGCAGAGAAATTTAGTAGCCTTTTGAATTATGAAAGTAGAAACTTTCACTAATAGGATATTATCAGATAGTATAGACATAATTATTTAGACTTTTCTGCTTATTTGATTTACCATTCTGAACTTTTTACCTCCTTAATTCTTTCTTTTGGCATCTGTTGTGATGCAAGTGATCTGAAGAGAATGTTAGCATTTGCCCAAAACAAGATACTCGTTGCTTAGCACTGCTGGCTTTAACATTACCAGCAGAAACTGGAATGGGAGGAGGTTCCCAGTAGTGGAGAGCCCAAACAGAACAGTTTTTTAAGAGGTGGATTGTTTGGTCTCTGCAAATCAGTTGCTATTCTGCTGCTAGCTAAAGTTCTACAGTAAGCTTCAGTTGACTTTAAGCAAATACTAACTTCAGGTTGTTGGTAACTGTGGCCTGTTCCACTTTGAAGTGGAAGGGCACTTAGCTTGTGATAGGGATTTCAGTTATTGAGCTGAGATGCTTAGACCTTGTAGGAACACATACCAGACAATGAGTTGTGTAGCTCTGACTTAGCGGTTAAGAGTTTAGTAGTGTCTGGTACTAAATTGCTTGCAGTTCCTCTTTGGTAGTTGGTCTAAGACAGGCTAAATAGACTAGCACCTAAATGTATAACATTACATACTTAAAGTATTTCTTAATTTTAGTTCTATGTTAAATCCTGTTTCTGGATCTAGCAAGTTTTTCAGCTGTTCTGTGAAGTCCTGTTACTATCAAACAGGCAGCTGTTAAGATCTGATGTTAATATGTGTAATTTCAGTACATCCACAGCAGATAGTTCTGAGTAGCTAATGAAATGCTTTTTTTATAGGCGTAGTAAGAGTCTACTCCAAATTTTGAACTAAGGAATAGATGTGTAATTGCATAATTTAATGCACATAATTGCCAAAAGTATTCTGGACTTGTACTGCAAGCCAAACGATACTGAATAATCAACTTTATTTGAACAGGTTTTGATGCTTACAGAGCCTCACCTTCAATAACTAATGGCAACTATGGCCAGCTGCAGTTCCCTGGTAGAGATTATGCTGGAATGCCATATTCACAACGGGTTAGTATTGACTTTGTTTCCAACAGCCTTTTGAGCACTGTGCAGGAACTAAAGTCTTCTAATATCATAGCTTTTCATTATCTTAACAGGTGAACTATTCCTTACAAGCCAGAGGTTAGTTTTGTTTCCTAGACAATCTCTTTGTGGAACAGTAGACAGCAGTTGAAATAGGAGGTCAGTTCAGACAGATAACATCTGTGTGAGATTTTAGTCTGAAGGGAATCTCTGAAATGCAAGCAGATGACCAAGAAGATGTAGTATGAGTCTATTTTACTATGGATTTTTAAGTTGGTACTCTATGACTCTAGTATAAAATAAAGAACTCCTATATAAACTGGCTGAGAATGTGGTCAGGCAAAAAAAAAAATAAATCTGAAAAACAGGGGTTCCTGGTGGGAGGAGGGTCTTCAGCTTTAAAATGCACTCTTCTGTACTCATGGACTTCTAGCAGACCTGAAATTTAAGGTATTGCTCAGTGACCTGAACTGAGTGTATAGGTCAGAAGCTAACTTGCTAAACTGGCATTGAAATAGTTCTTTAATTTCATATTATTGTAAAAGTAAATTTTCCATAAAGATGTTTACCTACATCTTAATTGAATTCCATTGTCTATTCTTGAGCTTGAATTAACTGTGCAAATGAAAAAACCCATCTATTAGCCTCACTTGTTTTCAGATTTGCTTATAACAATCTTCCTAATATTTCTGTTCTTTTTTTAGGATGCTAATTACCAGCAGTGCTATAAACGAGGTGGGATAACTAGTGGTCCTCGAGCCAATTCAAGAGGTAAGGCTAGCAACAGGTTCCCAGTGATACATGTAATGTGCCTGGGTATAGCAGATGAAGTATTGTTGTGAATAGTGAGAAGAACAGTGTGTAATCACGTATCAAGCTTCGTATAAATTAACCAAGCTAGACAGAAGCTTAAGTACTGTTCTTAGCATTGCATAACAGTAGATTTAATTTCATTATTCTCAATTTGGTGGCTTCATATGTCAAAGTTCTGTCATAATGGTACCCTACCAAACCTTCACAAACTGACTAGGAAACAGTAGTTCCAATGTTGATTTGGTTTCTCTAATTGAATGGTCTCCCCTGAATCTGGGTAAGCTGTCAGTTCCCAGAAACTTTTAAGATAACTCTTTCTATGAAAAATAGTTGGGGAATACAGCTTTACTCCTTATTTCCATGCTGGAGTAAAAAACCTAAATAGGTAAGACTAGCTGTTGGAATCAAGCATGTATAGCATTTATTTTGCAAGTTGTGAACAGGATTATTTGATCCTACTGTTTGTGCTGGAAAAAGCTGGTCTTACAGTGCTATAGGTGAAAAGTCAGATGAATAGTAACTGTTGATTGCTACTTTAAAGAAAGGGAAATTATGGCATATCTTAAACTTCTAGGATACAGTGGGTAATCTGTCTGAGGGAGGACTCAGAATATATTTCTGAAGAGAATTAAAATATGAGGTTGTGGTGAGTTAAGTTGACAGAAGTCCTCATTAGCATGAATATATCATATCAACTTAAGATATCCAATAAAAACTAAAAGTTTTCCAGTGGAAATAACAATGGTAGGCAACTTGAGTGTGACTGCTTTCAATTTCTCAGATCTATTAACATTTTATTCTAGATCCTTTTTAACTTCTCAAATGAGAAGATAAAACAGCTTCATTTTGGGCAGTGGGGTACAGAAAGCTTTTCTACAGAAAGCAATTCTAGTTCTTCAGACTTAAAATATTCTAGCGTCATAAGTTGATATAACCTAAGGTTGCAAGTCTAGAACAGTATTGAGAACTTGAAGTGCAAATTCAGGTCTTAAAGGTGACTAAATGACTATTTGGCCCTTGGTGATTTTGTCAGTTTTCTCAGAAATGGTTTTATCTCCACTCAGAAGTTGGCACATGCTTTTTTAATGATAATGCCTACATGTGGCAAATACTAAGGTAAATCTATTGCAAGCTACTGTCCTTCTACTTAAAAATATGAAAAACAATTGTTCATAGTTAAATTATGGCCTATCTTGCTGAATGCAAGTGTGATGAATGTAAACCAGCTTCAAATTCATTCTCACTGGGGTCCTTCTCACTGGGTCTTTGTAGCTGAAAGACAAATCTATTGCAAAGCCCATACACTTACTTGCTGCTTTAGATGATGCCTGCAGGTTTAAAAGTATTCTTCTGTTATACTTATCATTGCTAATGATCTTTAACAGCAGGGTGGAGTGATTCCTCTCAGGTGAGCAGTCCAGAACGAGACAATGAAACCTTTAACAGTGGGGATTCTGGGCAGGGAGACTCCCGCAGCATCACCCCTGTTGACATGCCAGTGACAAGCCAAGCTGCCACCATACTACCAGTGCACGTCTACCCACTCCCACAGCAGATGAGAGTTGCTTTCTCTGCTGCTAGAACATCTAACTTGGCTCCTGGAACTCTAGACCAGCCAATTGTGTTTGATCTGTTGCTGAACAACCTTGGAGAAACTTTTGACATCCAGCTTGGTAGGTTCAACTGTCCAGTGAATGGTACATATGTCTTCATCTTCCACATGCTGAAACTGGCTGTAAATGTTCCCCTGTATGTGAATCTCATGAAGAATGAAGAGGTCCTGGTGTCAGCATATGCAAATGATGGGGCTCCTGATCATGAAACAGCTAGTAATCATGCAGTCCTGCAGCTGTTCCAGGGAGACCAGATCTGGTTGCGTCTGCATCGGGGAGCAATCTATGGAAGTAGCTGGAAATACTCTACTTTTTCGGGATACCTCCTTTATCAGGACTAAAATCCAGTGCAATGTTTACAAAAGAGCTGCTCCAAACACCTTGGTGAAGGGGGGTGGGACTAGCTTTGCACTTACTACTGACTTTATAGAAGATATGTGGTTCCATTATTGGGGAAAATGATGGTCCTGTTGTGCAAGGTGAAATCATGGAGTTGGGGTACTGAATCAGCACTAATTTGGCACTTTATCAGTTGTGATGTAGCCTTGCTAGTAAAGCTGTGAATGTATATTGTTTGCACTTACCCTAAACTGTATTAATGTCCAGCTTACTACACTATTGATTGCCTCAAATATGGGCTATTCACAATGCCTTGTTGTGCCTCAATAAAACAAGTTAATATGCATTTTTGTATTAATCTTGCCAGTGGTCTTCATTTCTAAAATCTTGTCAAACAGGTTTTTCCTGATGTGGGGGGTACATGCATATTCTTACATAACTGATCTTCAAGTTTCAATAATTTAGGGTGAACTGTATAGTTTAAGTGTGATTACTTTGTTTTAGTTCTTGCTTGATTGTGTTCCCAAGAGTCTTGATCAAAATGAATTCAAGATTTACCTTTAGACATTAGGATAAAACTTTTCACTGAAAGCTTTCTCAGGCACTGGAACAGGCTATCCAGGGAATGGCTGAGTTGCCATCCCTGGATGTGTTTAAAAGGTGTGTAGATTGGTCCTTGGTTTAGCAGCAGACTTGGTAGAGTAGGGTTATGGCTGGACTAGATGAGGTCTTTTACAACCTAAATTGTTCTAGGATTCTGAGATTTAGTTACTTGCTTCCTTCATAACCAAAATAGATTAACAAGTGGAATGCTACATACTTGAGGACTACGCATTTTAAACGCATATCCTGTCAAGATGTAGCTTTGTCACATCACCTGTCCTTCAGTAGTGATGTAGTTTAAGAATTTCAGCTTCACAAGAGTCACTGAAGGGCTGCTGTCTCACTGTTATCCAGCTGCAATATACTTAAAAATCACATTGGTGGAGCATAAATGTGTATGGCTTCCCTCCCCCATGAGACTTAACTTGCATCATCTCCTTCTGGAGAACTGCTGAGAAACTTGGTATTTGTAGTTGAAGCCTGCTACTTGCATTTTAAATCTAAACCTGAATGCAAATGTTAGGAAGCATTTATGAAATTCCTTTCGTACAGCTAATGGGCTGTGACCATTCTTCAGCAATCTCTTGAGGCCTGAGAACTGAAAAGCCATTGTGTGTGTCCTTGTCTAAGCTGCAGCATGCCAAATACTACAAAATGTTTCAATGGTTAAAATAGAAGTATGAACTAGTAGGAAGACTGTAGGTCACTGCATCTTTCCACTTTTAAAAGCTTCACTAGTTTTCAGTAGGAAGTAACTTACCTGAGTGTACTAAGGTAGCTTGTGCAAAAGCCTAACTGGTACATCAAAGGATGAACTAGAACTATGCAAAGTAAAAGCAGTTCAGCTATCTGCTTATTTAAATAAAAGTAAAAACCTAAATGGAATAAACTTCAGACATGATGTAAAGCTGCTGTTTCTTGGTAACTGGTTTTACAACTTCCAACTTTAAACAGTTCTCCCCTGCTACCATGTAGAAGCCAAAACAAGTGGCCTGGCATGACTTCATAAAATTACTGTCATAAAGATGTTGGTTTTATTCCAAGCTTAGATTTCATCTTCATATAGATTCTTAGTGGGTGATCTTTTAGGTAGGATAAAGCTTTAGAAAACCTAGTTTTTTTTACTGCCACAAGACTAATGTTAAGCCTTAACTATAGAATACTAAGCCTCTATTTTGTTTTTTTTTAAACATGCTAATTATGAGTGGGCAATGAAAAGGCTTATTTCTAGAGCACTCTCAATAGATGTTAAGTGGCAGGAGTTTAACTAGTGCTTTTTTTAAGACTGTTAATTCTCCTTGTACATTCATGGGAATATTTTAATCAAAGCAATGGCTTTGTGGCTGTGGGCAGGCTGACTTCATTGCTTTTCTAGAGACCCGCAACTCAATTTTTTTTTTTATAGACACATAAGAGCACTGATCCAGTCACCCCTTTCCCACACTCTCTATATGGGGACTATTAAATAAGTGACCTCTATTGTGCATATAGCAGGGTATCGCTTACACTTCAGATTGCGTTTAGCACAAGCTTCTTCATTTAGCATGTAGATTATTCTACTTGTTTTTATTCTATATACTTGTATGATGATGGATTTTGTATGTTTTAAGAATGAGTTACAGTACTTCTAAGCATTGCTTATAAACTCAGCCTTTGGCAACTTCAGATGGGATTAATGTAAATACACGAAGCACATGTGGCTTCCTAATGCTCCAGTTCAATCAAATCTAGACAACTGCTTGGTGGTCCCATGTTACCATTTGTGAGTAATCTTATTTCTTACTGGCAGACCTAGCAAAGCTCTTATGTATTTCTAGTTTGCATATATTTAAGATATCTGAGGTAAATATCTCAGTTTCAGGGCTGTTTTGTCATCTGTATAAGATGGATTTTTAAATTCCTAGCTAAAGGGGTATGCGTGGTCACAGCCAGAAGCGTGTGCGTATGATGAAACATGAAATCTAATCATTTTATCATTCCTCAATAGTAAACTTGACCATAAATCATATATCATATCTAATGGATGGCTTTTAAAAACTTAATATTTTTATTGGCTTTATCAGCCTGAATTTGCATCATCTCTACGCTACCAGCTACTTTAAAATAAAATGTCTTTTCCCCCTGATACTTGTTACTAAAAAAACCCAACTTAGTCAATTATCTTCCCATAGAATAACTGAAAATATGATCAATTTTATCCTATAGGTTTCTTACATAGTACATTCTTAGCTAGAACCATTGGTTTTCCCTGTGGTTCTAGTCGGAGCCCTGAACACAGCTATAACTAGTATGTGACAAAAAGGAATATAATTGAATAGGTACTGACGTGAAATTTTCAGACTACTTTGCAACTCAAAAGGCTAGTACTGAGCATTAATGCTAAGGCTATATTTAAAAAAAATTACTGCGAAAAACCAAGCAAAGAACCTTTTTTTCCATGCCAATAGCTGGCCAAAATCCACTAGTAGAAAACTGCTATTCTAATCTTCAAAATACCTAAAACTATGACTTTGTGCGACTTCCCATAATGATAAACACCAGGATATTGACACCTCATGCCTCATTCTTTATACTTCTAGATTAATACTTGTTTTTGAAAGCTGGAAGGACTTTGGAGTATTTCAGTGCGTTATTTACTGACACAGTTTTCATCCACCTCCATGTGTCCAGGCTAAAGACCTAGATTCATGTTCTGCTGCTGGGCAGGGAATGAGTTTTGAGTTTCAAACCTGAAGATATTCGAGGTCACATTGGTATAGATTTCATGTAGATGCTCTTTGCCAATACTTCTCAGGAGGTGTTAGATGAAGTTGCCTGAATTGTTGCACTGGGTAATATGCCTTGACTATATAAGAATGGCAATCAGATGGGGTTAACACATACAGAGGGACATCATGGTTCTTCTAATTTCCTATTGCTGTCTTTGCTATGCAAATCAGATGCCACCTAAATTCTCTCTGGTTCAGTTACCTTGTGCAGCCTGAAGATAAGCTGTAGGGGTGAGGAACTAACGTTAGGTTTTGCTTTGGAGTGAGTGGATTTCCATATTTCCCTCTGAGTCCAGTGAAATACTTGAACTTAAATGGGAAGGTGTGCTGGTTTTGGCTGGGATAGAGCTAATTTTCATCAGAGTAGCTGGTATGGGGCTATGTTTTGGATTTGTGACCAAAACACTGTTGATAATGTGGATATTTTAATTATTACTGAGCGGTGCTTACACAGAGTCAAGGCCTTTTCTGTTTCTCACACCACCCACCAGCAATTAGGCTGGAGGTACACCAGAAGCTGGGAGGGGACACAGCCAGGACAGCTGCCCCAACAGACCAAAGGGATACCCCAGACCACATAATGTCATGCTCAGCAATACAAGCTGGGGGAAGGGGGGACATCTGATGTCCCAAGTACCTGTTATGTGTGATGGAAAACAGCCAAGCACCTGCCTGCTGATGGGAAGTGGTGAATGAATTCCTGATTTTGCTGTGCTTGAGCGCACAGCTTTTGCTTTGCCTATTAAACTGTCTTTATCTCAAGCCATGAGTTTTCTCACTTTTGCCCTTCCAGTTCTCTTCCCTGTCCCACCAGGAGGGAGTGAGTGAGCAACTGGGTGGTGCTGAGGTGCCTGCTCAAGGGGTTCAACCATGACAAAGGGCTTCTTAGTTTTCAAAATACTAATGGACTTGTGACTTTTGTGTTTTTTCCAGGTTATGGAAGTGAGAGGAGACCATGAATAAACTACTGGAAGAATGTTAGTTCACACAGCTTTTGGACTGTGTGGGTCTTTGATGAGTAAGGGCTGTGGCCGATAGGGAATGAGGGCTTTACGCCAAGCACAGATCCCATCACTTTGTCGTTAGTTTACTACAATGAAGTAAACCCTACACAACCACGGATTACTTTTAGCTTGTAGCACATCACACAAAGGACCGTTGTCTTCTTTCTCACACTTTTCCATGAGTACCAATTATTAATTACAACTTACAACCAGATGGTCTCCTGAAAGATCTTGCTTGGCATGATAAGGGAGCAGTTGTTCTATGCCAGCAGGAAGTACATTACACATAGTATTCAGCTACAACACTACCTTGTGCTTCAAAACACAAACCCAAAGGACTAATTCTAAGTAACCTGCAATATATAAGGCTTTTCTAGTTTTTCTTCACATTCCAAAGTTCTTGAACTTAATCTAGTTATCTTGATAGCAACTCTGTCAAGAATTTGGCCTGATTTTTGCTGAAGTCAAACTTATGTTGCTCTAAAAATCCTTGTTTTAGCAACTGAGTTTCAAAATATGATTGTTTTTCTAAATACTTCATACAACTGTTATAGTGCACCTGGAGCTTAAAAAACCCACAGTTTTTCATATCTCCTTATCCTCCTTTTCCTTATCTCCCCACCTCCTTTCTATTCTCATCTTTTTTTTCTGTACTTACATGCTGGTGCAACTTGGATTTCTTTTACGTGTTTTCAGCTTCTTTGTGTATTACTTGTCCCTTTCACTTTGGGACTTCTCTCACCAGCAGTGTTAGGTAACTGACAGGAAAATCTCAGAATTTTACCTCAGATTCTTTATTTTGCAGACCAGCAAAACAGATTTTTTTTTTTAAATAACATTCTAATTATTTTGAAGTAGATGAAGCCTAAAAGATTAACAGAATCTTTGCTCTAACAAAAAGGCATATGACTTCTTGCTTATAAGTAGTTACTTTCATTCTGAGGTCTTTGAAGTTGCATAAAAATATTTTGATTGGTGACTAAACTTATTTTTAGACTAACGTAGTTACTGGTATCTACAGAGGTTCACATTTTACGTAAGTATTAGGCATACATCAAACCCACCAAAATCCCTGCTGACATACTACAAAGGAAATAAGCATTGTTGAACTGGGTGATACTTGATTTAGAGACTTGCCTCCCTTGCCTCATGGATGGCTCTGTGCACAAAAAGCTTGTCTTAAAAGCAAAACCTTAGGTGTAAGACCTTTTCCACTTTTTTTTGTAGTGAATGTTGTATGTTAAAAGTGCCATTTTAAATACAAGTGGCAAGTGCAATAAAATTATGAAAACCATTTCAGGAAGATGTTAATATAGCCCTTAAGTATATTTTGTTCTTCATTGATATGTTTTATATCATCAGCTCCACAAGACTAAGGTCCTTCAACAAATAAATTTCCTAACTTTTAAATTCACCTACCACAGATGAATACACAGAAACAGAAAAAAAGAGAACTGCTTTTAAACTGTTCATAACATCCTAATTTGGGAGAAGGAAGTAGAGATAAACCACTGCAAATTCTTTAAAGTAATTTGGTTTTAGTATGATAAGCAATCCAAGATCTTTAAAATGGGCAATTTTCACTGGACTGGTCTTACTTACTATCCTAAGCAAAATGGGAAAATGACAAAGAATTACCATACTTAACAGAATATACTTTTTACACTTACATAGATTTTTGTCTATATTTTGTGATTACTGAATATAATTTCACCTGCTCCTAAGAAGAAATGAAAAGGTGAACAAATGTACCTACAATTTCTTGCTAGATGCTGTGGAGCTGCATTTCTGGAGAAGAGCAAGACAGATGGTGATAAAGATCAGGTGTTGTGCACCACTTCAAAAAGTGATGAAAACCACAAAAGAGCACACAATCTTCAAATACTAGGTAGGTAGGTAGGTAGGTAGGTATGTAGGTAGGTACAATTCACTTTTACAGCCGGATACAGCCGGATTCTTCTTTACTTACAGGCAAGCTTACTAAGGGATGTATTTTTTTTTCATGAAATCATTATATCATCTGCTTTTACATTTTCCTTGTAAACCATATAGGCACTTAGTTTGTGACAGTAAAGATGTTGTGGCAAGAATTACCATATGGTGCTCTTGGTTAAAGAAGGGCACCTCTACCACAAATGGCACTCCTGTGCATTCAGCATTGTTAGAGTATTCTGCAGTATAGGTCAGGTAATGTATAAGTTGAGGGAAGTGCTGCTGTTTTCTAAATTGAGGAGCAGTAGTGAGAAATGACAATTTATACTGTAATTACAATGAACAAATTACATGTTGTCCAATTGTATTAAGGCACTTGTATATTGGGATATTGTAATAGCCCTTCTGTTTACTCCTCCAAAACACAGTGAATAGTCTTTCTGTTCTTTCTACCCGTTAACATTTACAAACCGGCGATGTGTTATTATGTAAAACATTACCTGCAGAAGTAACCAAACGACTTGGCTCACTAAGATTATATTAGTCATGAGGTTTTCCTGGCATGTTGTTGTCTGTGAACTGCACCTTTGATAGTCATCTTACACCTGCATGGATATTTAAATCTTCCTTTGGCTCACCTGCATGTTCTAGGATTTAAGAGGGAAAACAGGAGGACAGACATGGAGAATTACAGTGGGACAAATCCTTGCAGTTATAAGTGTTGTTTGTATATTCCTGACAACCTGAGTGGTATCCACCTTCCGCCCACTTTCACATACAAACACCATTAAGATAAGCAAACTATTTTCAGGGTCTACTAATCTACATAATGATTCACAAAGAAACATGCTCAGAAGTGTAGCAGGAATTATGTGTGTCCCAACTGAACATTTTAGGAAGCTCCTTGCTGCAGATTTCTGTCTCCCTGCATGTTGCAAGTCTTTCTCATTCAGCTGCACATACCTTTGGTACATGGGTAACTGTGTAAATGTCAGTTCTCCACCATGGAATTGACCTCACCACCATTCAGTCTTGGTGTTCTCACTTTAATTCTTGTGCAAACAACTCATATAGTAGCAAATACAAAGCAATCAAGCCTGGAACACAAACTGGAAAACTACTAGAAAAAGGAGTAAACTATTAAGAAGGAAAACTAGGATTTTTTTTTTAAGTGCAGTGAAACTATTTGCTGGCAAAGAGATGATGCAGAGGGTCTGGGAGCATCCTGTGGGTTGGGCAATTAGAGTGGTTTGGGTTGGAAGGGACCTCTAGAGGTCATCTAGTCCACCCTCTCTGCAGTCAGCAGGGACAACTCTTAACTAGGTCAGGTTGCTCAGAGCCCCATCAAGTCTGACCTTGAATATCGGAGATGGGGCCTTCACCATCTCTCTGGGCAACCTGTTCCAGTGATCAACCACCCTCATATTAAAGAACTTTTTCCTTAAATCTACCCTTTTCTAGCTTAAAACCATTACCCCTTGTCCTGTTGCTACAAACCCTTGTGAACAGAACTCCCCCTGCCTTCTTATAGGCCCCTTTCAGGTACTGGAAGATCAACAGAATGACCGGTGCACCTTAGCCAGTGCTGCCACCCACTGTGAGGTACCAGAAGAGGCCACCGAGAAGCGATGGATGGAGGTGCCTCAACACAACGGCCGCAGCGGCAGCCGCCGGCTGGCAACAGCGCTGTGGGCCCCAGACCCCTGGCCCAGCCGTCCCCTCGCTGTCGTGCCTGCCAGGGGCTGCTGCCTACCGGAGCCTGTGCCGCAGGGCCCCGCTGCCCCTCCATCGCCATGACGGGGACGGCTCGCTGTCAGACGAGCCTCCCGCCGGTGTCTCCAGGGATGGAGCACGGGGCAGGCGTCCCCCGGTGCGGAGGCTGCACTAGAGGAGCCGGCAGCCGCACACGCATCGTCAGGAGAGCGGCCTCCCCAGCCTAGGCCGCTCGCTCCCTCCGGGCTCCACAGCCTGCGTTCCATACGGCGATATGGCCACCGCCGCCACCACGCCGGCGCTACGGCCGGGAAACCGCCCACTGCGAGCCAACCCGCCTTGGCTTGTATCCGTACAACAAGATGGCAGCCACCTCTCGCCGACCTCTGCACGGAGCCAGAAGGCGGCGCTGCGGCCGTAAAGCAGTGCCCGTTTCCCGATACCCAGCTGTCGCAAACCGGTGAATGGCTCCGGAGGGGGACCGGGGGGGGTGGGGGACAGGAGCCTGTGGCTGTGGCCCGGGGGGGCGGCGGCGCTAGCGGCGGGGGCGGCTCCTCGTCCTCCTCCTGGCCCCGGGAAGCGCTGCCTGCCGGCGAGCGAAGGACAAGATGGATCCCAACAGGATCATCCAGGCTCTGAAGGGCACNCCCGGAGCCTGCGGGTGGCGGGCGAGGAGCGCGGCGCCGGCGGCCCCAGGTCCGCGCCGGCGGTGCGGGATCGCTGCCCTCGCTAGGTGTTCCCCGTAGTTCCGTGACCCCGGGAGCAGGGCGTACCGGGGTGAGGTGCGGCATGGCCTGGGCGCTAGCGTTCTGTGTGAGGTGCGGGAGAGGCGTGACAGCCACCTCCGCTCCGATCACATCTCCCTGGCTGTGATAGATAGATAGATAGATAGATAGATAGATAGATAGATAGATAGATAGATAGATAGATAGCTGATAGTGGTTGTCGGGGGTTCATCTTGTCCCATTCAGCAGCACGTCCAGTAAAACTTTGAGAAAAGCACCTCAGATTTTTCTGGGTAGTAGTATTTAACACAGCATCCCTTAGTTAACGTAGTGGCATCAGAAACAGTAACCGCAATCTCAGGTTAGATGTTTGAAAAATAAAAAAAGAGAAAGTTCCCTTGCACAGCATTAATAAAGCTTTAACCTCTGTACGTTGATGGAATATGTGATCAATTTTATGGGAGGGCTTGGGGTTTTTGACTGTGTTGGTGCCTTAAAACAGTCAATGAAAATTGGCTGTCAGGAATTACTGCAGGATTGCTTCTCCGGCTTAATTTTCTATTTAGGCAACTTAAAACTCCTTCTGAATTAGATAATAGCTAATCCTTGCTTTAGCAGTTGGCAAGTTCCTTTAGTAAATCAGTGGATTAAGTGCTGGACTTTGAGAATGCTTTTGGGGATAAGCAAACCTTATTTTCTTTATTTGGCATAGTTACTTTAAAAATTCATCAGCACCTATTTTTATCCCTACTGTTAAGGACTGAGAAGGAAATTATAAATATTTGTCAGCAGTCTGTTGCACAGGAGTGAAAACTACAATAATAAACTGCATGTTTGGCAGGCCGAGAACAAAGAGGCAGCTGTCTGGATTCCTGGGTCCTGCTCCTAATGCTGTCATTTTAACATCAGCAATAAGTACCATGAAGCTCAGGAAAAGTTTTGAAAGTGCTTTAAGATTGAGATCTGTGAAGTGTTTGAAGTTCAAGTGATGGATAATGCAGTTCTCATGAAAGACACAGGTTTTAGGTTCAAGAGGGCAAGTGTGTTTATTGAGAACAGGTTGGGATACAGATTTTTATTTAGAAGAGCTGACACATTTTCTCTTTTCTAACTATTACAAAGAATGAATCTTGATATTAAGACATACTTTTTATTGTGTAGGCTTCCTGTTGCTAAATGAAGCGTGATGTATCTGACTGACATAATGTACTGGTGCAGTGCTGGGTTTGACATACCTCTTGGGATGAGTGGAACAAAAGTGCTCCTGAGGAATGTCACTTAACATGGGCCTTTGACATCTTGAAGCCTTTCAGTGCTTTTGAAGCAAGACTTCAAAGCGACATGTCAGGCTCCCATGTATCTAATGATAGTGTTGACATATCACTGTGTTCCTGAAAGTACTGGATTCCAGATGCTGTTCTAGCATTTATCTTGTTGTAACAAAGGAACCAGTCCACCAACCAAACAGAAAACCCTGCAAAATAAGTACTTGAAATGATAAAGTAACACTTGGCTAAACAGAACCAGGGCCACCTTTATTTTGTGCAGTAGCTAAAGTGTTGCTGCTCCAGGATACGTGCTAATGGGTACTGAGGTGAAACTTCTCTTGTGTTGGCCTGCCTGCAGGGTACATTTACTTTCAAGTTGGAATCCAAGTAGTGACAGAAGCTTCCCAGAGAGTATAAATCCTAGTAGCCCACCAACATAGCACCTCTCTGCAGGCACCTCATTGCTTGTACCAATACAGAGAGTCCTTTAGAACAGTATCTTAGTAGTCCCGACTCCATAAATTGCTTACAGTGTAGAGTGTGGAGAATGCAGTTCAAATGAATGCAAGCTTACCTACCTGTAAAAAGTCCCAGCAGGTTTGAAAATGCCTCTTTCTCTTCCATATGTTCCCACACCTGTGTAAAGGTAGACCTGGATCAATGAAGTTGCTGCCTGCCTTCTGGATTATCATCTAATGGCATTCAGAAATGGAATCAAGATTAATTTTTGGTTTTGCCCTTATTGTATCTACTGGAAGACTGTGGATTTTCTTCCTCCCACAGCTAGAAACAAGTGTTGGTTTCCAGGCAAAATTAATTTGCGGTCCATTTATATCCGTTTGTTCCTGTCTTACTTCTCGACTAGAATAGTTTCTTGGTACCTTCTCTGACATAGTTGTCAAAGGCTGATCCCTGCCAGCATGTTTTTCTAGCCTCAACAGGCTATATTTCCTTTACCTTATCATAAAACTGAATTTATGAAATCTAATAATAGGAAAGCACAGCTCTTTGCACTTGTTTCCCTTTGAGTTAATCTTTCTTTTGCAATCTGGTCATTGGTGTTTGCAGCATTCTGGAAAGCTCCACACCCAATGTCACTAATACTTAATTTGATACATCCTAAAATTCATAGAATCATAGAATGCCAAGTTGGAAGGGACCTCAAGGATCATCTAGTCCAACCTTTCCAGATAGAAAAATACAGTTTAAATGAGAAGGCTCAGCACCCTGTTACAGTTATCTTCTTTGTGTTCAACGTCTACATATTTCTTATCACTTAATATACCCAGGTCCTTTTATCCTGTGGTTGTACCTCATTTAGAAACTTCAGGTTTTTGGGAGAGATTCCTATTATCCTTGAGTGACTGACCATGTACTTTGTCCTCTTACCCCACTCCATTGTTGTTGGTGCAGTTCTAAAGATCGTTCAGTTCTTTGTAGGATTTTTCTGACCTTTCTCCTTGGATGATGCATGCTACTTCTGAGTCATCAACAAACTTCACTTCTCTCAGGGACCTGAACACAAATGTAAGTGCAAGATTTGTCTGAAATGTGATTCTCTCAAACTAGAGCAGTAATTTCCTGCCAGGTCAATAATTTCTATCATGTAACTGCTGCCATTTCACTTTTAGCCTGTTCAGTTTCTAAGTGTACACATCTTTCCATCCACCTCTTGTTCTTTTGTCTCACTCCCCCCCCAATTTTTTTCTTCAGCCATGTCACATCATAGTCATTGTGCACTTTATGATCATATTTATCAATCACACTGTCCTTATTAGAACAATCAGTTATCATACCAAGAAAGGTAGTTATTTTCTGTGCACCTTTCTTTGATACCTGTACTAGGCTGTTACTCTTGTTAGAACTGTCTCAGGGACTTCAGGGACTTTTGCTGGTTTTAATGTTTGGGGTTTTTAGTGGCTAAGTACTGCTTTTGTATGCCAGTCCTTGGAGTGTGGTGAAATTTACTGTCTGATTATATGAACATATAAAAGTCATTCTGATTTCAGTTCTGATAGGATTACCATACAGTTTTTATGCTTTAATCCTCATTGGCTAAACCTGCTATAATACATTTCTTTGGCCTGCAACAAAGGGGAAAGTGAGAACAGAATTGTAGAAACAGGTGTTTAAATATTGAGAAGGGGTTGCAAAATTTGGCTTTGTCGGGAAATTAGTAGCAGTGTTGGAAGAAGAGAAAGAAATGTGAGAAGATTGTACAAAAGCAGAAGAGTCCAGAATAAAGTTGTATCTTCCACATCTTTATTGAGCTGGCTGCCATAATAGGCAGGGATCTTAAGGCTACTCTGAAAATGACAATGAGCACCTCATGTTACCTAGAGGAAGGAATCTCAGTTATTTGTATTGAAGACCAATTTGATGAGGAAATTGAGATGCATGATTAGACCTTCTGTAGAAAGCTGATTTTTGTTGAGAATGGATGAATTTGGCAGCAAAACCCACAGAGGAGAGAAGCTCAGGTAGGTTCTTACACATGCTTGTTTTCATCACTGTGTATTTTCCCTCCCCAAACAATACCTTTGGGTGTAAAGACAGGGAAAGAAGAAAATGTCTTTTGAAGTTCTGGCTTGTTTTAACAACTGTCTGTGACTGACAGTGTAAAAAGCAAATGAGAAAATGTTATTAACAACAGTAAAAATATGCTCGAGTGTGAGAACTACTGATGGATTATCTAAGTAATACATTTTCAGTGCACAGCAGACAGAAAATAAACCTTAGTAAACCAGATAGTTGAGAATTCAGATCATATGTATGTAAGTCTTAAAATAATCTTTGTAAGCAGTTGATGGCATCTATAATTAAGGTACAAATTTCTTTGTGTTTGTGTTTGCAAACAGAGATGCAGTACCTTGAGTTTTCATCTTTTTTTATGTGCCATACTTTAATTCAGAGGTACAGAGAAAGAACCCTTTACTGCTGGTGGAGAAGGATGGTCTTGGCTTTGCTTGCAGAACCTGAGGCAATGCTCCAGTTTTCCATATCCATTGTCCTAGATTGTCCTGTTGTTGTTCTGCAGGGTAAGAAGCACCTTCCAGTGTTCTGCACTCAGCTGCTGTGGTTGCTATCAGTGCAGTGGGAAGGTTACTGACAAATGCGATTATGGAGCAGTTGCTTGCTCTGGGCTTTAAATGCGACAGCAAGCAAGACACAGGAATAATGCTTACTGAAACGAGTTTAATAGTGATAACCTGGGAGCCAAATCTGAATGTTACGTGTGAAAAGTATTTGCTTCAGTAGGATCCGTTTAGGGAAATTTTTATATACATTTCCTGCTTATCTCCGCTTGTATTCTAGTCCTTTACATTTCATGTTCATCTTGCTGTTTTTCAGTGGCCCATCTGAGGCTTTCTTGGGTGTCATCTGTTCTATACCAAATCAAATGGAAGAGGAAATAGGCAAAAAATGATGTGTTCTCTGATCTTTTGAAGACTGGAGCTGTGATGCTGAGGAGGGGAAGAATGCGTGTTAGGCCAAACGTGAAAGGACAGAGTGCAGAAAGCTGTACAGCTGCAGTGCACAGATCCACAGACAGTGGACACAGGTGGAACAAGATGTGTGGGGACATATGCATCTCTTTTCTGTTGCTGTAAATTTACCCAATTGTTCCTTACCAGTGCTGTCTGCCTCTCCCAGTTTAGTTGCTAGCCTTGCACGTTGCTATATCCCGTCCTCTTAATCCCAATGGAAATTAAATGAGATTTTTTTTGTTGTTTTTTAGCATAAATGCCCTGATCTGTGATTCATGCAAGAGCAGTCCATATGTATTTTACACAGATTTAAAATAATCTTTAAGTTTAAATTTATAAGTACTCAGTGAAAGTTTATTTTTCAAAAGCTTTTATTTTCTCTTTCTAAGTAAACATGTGCTCCTGTCGATCAGCACCTTCATAGAAAGTTTTGCCCAACCACAACAACGTGAGTTCAGGGCCATGTAATTACCCACAGACTGCCTGGAGCAGCGTGCTGGGTTACGGGCGTTGCACCAAAGGGTCCTTTTCAGCCATCTGGTGCCTCCCTGCAGCTCCTGGGCACTGCTCTCCAGACTCAGCAGGTGGCTTCCTATTCCTTCCGTGGGACTGACAATATTCCTGCTCTCCCTTTGAAAAAGTTCAGGTGCAGGAGTAACAATATAAATAACTGCCTTGCTGATCTCATCCAGCTCCGAGGTCTCTTCTGTGTCTCTTTATGTGTACCCAGTGCACACCTGCCAATTGCTCTGCACCTGCTCCTCTGATACCTACAGCTTTACTTGTTGGTGTCCAGGAGCCCGTTGTATGGTTTCCCTGGCAAGACAGGAAAAGGATACATTCCAAGATCACAGTTCACATGACAACTAAACCAATGAGAATGTGCTGGTATAGGAAAAATGTTGCTGCATGCAGCTTTTTAAAAAGTCCTCTGTTCTAAAAATTGCAAGCAGCATGTAGTTTTCCTGAGCGGGTTTGTTGCTGCACAAGTGAGCAGGGGGGTAGTTGGGCTTCACAAGTGCAACAGAATCCGGTGTCTTGTTTCCAAAATAGGCACACAGTCTCAGTTGATCTCTACAGCCTTCGTGTTTTTCATAATGAGTAGAAAACAAAGCTATGTAAAAATTTGGGTTATGCTAATGACAGTAGTACAGAGTAGAAGGATTCAGTGGGAGCTTGATACTGTGTCACTATGATCTCTTTAGGGGTGTTGGTATGTAAAGTAAAGAAATCCTCACAGCAGTGAGCTGGGGGGTAGGGTCCCCTCTGAGACACTGTGCGTATCTTCTCTGTAACATGTCTTTTGTCACTGCAGGCACTTGCTGAGAGGATTTGCTTTGTAGGCCAAATAACTGTATTTGTATATATCTTGGCAAAACTTCAGGGATAGAAATTGAGTGCCAGCACAAGTGGTACCAATAAAGCTTCCTGGAGTAGCGGTGACTTTAATGTAGATTCAGTAAAAGCTGCTTGCACAGAGAAAGGGAAATAATTTATACTCTTATCACTGTGTCCAACCTAAATGTGATCCTAGTAAGATTACTGCAGGAAAACAACAACAAAACAACTCCCCAAAAGGCTGCATTCTTAACCAATGTGTTTATAGTTGTAAAAGCTGCTTGTAGATTGGGTCTAAGAACAGCATATTGGCACTATTCAGAAGAAAAAGGATGATCAGTGTTCACGCACATTTTTGATGTTCTGTGCTGCTGGGATTCCTCATGCTTTCCTTTATCTCCCTGGGAGTTGGGTGTTGAGTGCTGGAGGATGCTGCAGCTGGTTGCAGCCTCCATCAGAACCCACCAGTGTTGCACAGGTTCTGTCCGGTAGCAACTGAAGGGCAAGCTTTGGACTCCAGCACACTCGATTAAAAGGTGATCTTTGGAATCCAGTACGCTTCAACCAGTTGAGGTTGAAAACTAGTATTTCAGCATGTCCATAGATAAATGGAGTTCCTGTCCTGTCTGTTACAGCTTTTACTTTATTTGGAGCATTTCTTATGGATAATTAAAGTTTATAGAAAAGGGAATTGCAGGAGAGCATGCTTTTGATTTGCCATTACTGCTTTTATCTGAGATCTCAGATTGCTCTATAAACATCAAATGAGTCTCTGAGCACAGAGTAGGTTAGAATTACACTATCATTATAATGAGTAAAATGAGGGCCAGAAAGTTAAGTGATTTGGTAAAATTGCAGAATGATAGTGTTGTGATGCAGCTATTACACCTAGGCATCATGAAAGCAATGTAATTTTACCTTATTGTGGAAATGTTAGATCAAGAAACTGGGTTAGGGAACGTGGAGAGCAGAATGTCCCTCCTATTTCACAGCTTTCGACTGAGGTGAGATTTACAGGAGGGTGTACCATACTTGTACTTAAAGCACAGCTCTGAAAACAACCACAGAGCTGTCAGGCATAGTCTAGTTGGAAAGAAATACTATAAAAGGTGAAACAAAGAAAGCTTCTGCCATCTAGCCCCAAGAAACATCTCTCTTTGAACATAAAGCACGTGGATCTAAGTGATGAAAGATCTGACCTAGTAGTAACTACTGATGTTGCCAAGGCTTAGCAATCACTGCACCATGCTGAGTCAACAGTTCTTCATGTCAGAGGACCCCTGTTGAATGACAGCAGTATAATGCTATCAGATTTTCACATCTTTTAAATCTGGCATGCTTTGCTCAGAAGTTCAGCAAGCATTGTTTTCTCTTTGAAATTCTTCAGCTGCATGGCTGATGTAGTGTTTGAAAAGTTCCCAGGAAGGCTGTGGGTTTAGAAATGTTTCTGTCTACGCCTGATTTGAATTTAAAATGGTTGTTCCACAGTGTTTCCCCAGTTTTTGTTTTTCTGTTAAGATGCTCTATACATGTAGTTTGTTAAAAGCTAGCTGTGTAATATGTGGATAATGCAGATGCTGTCTACACTTGAAAATTGTTTTAAATGGGTTTCTTAACCTCTTTGAGGTTCAGGATTGCTATTACACCACAAATATAACAGTTAAATAAACAGTATGTATTGATGAAGCGTGTCAATACCCATTTAATTCATGAGGCTGAGTTAAATAATTCAAAGACAGATCTGTAGTGCTTCTCATTCTGCATTCTCAGAATTAGTTAAATATTCATTATTACTAATCTCCAATAGAGAGCCTTGTCACATTACTTACTCCACCCATGTGCCGTTACATGCTCAGCTTTTACAAGTAATTTGAATTGCTGCAGATCTGGGTCAATCCAAGTGCTAAAACCTTTCATACTTCATGAGGAGGGTCAAAGAACACTGCAAAATTCTTAGTTTGTATTTCTTACTCAGCTTTTGGTAATACAGTGTTCTTTAAATACAGTGTTTTGCTAACTGTGTTTTATGTGTATTTCAGTCCTATAAGATCATCAATTTTGCTCCAAGTCTACTGCAAATCATAGTATCAGATCAAGTTGAATTTCCAGTGCGCCAAGCAGGTGAGATAAATTCCATGTTTCATTTTCTTTCAGTAGAAGGTCAGTGTGTTAGTTATTTCAACAGGGTATTGAGCTGTTACAATGTAAGTTAAGTCCACATTTGTTCTGAATGTGGAAGTGGAAAGGATCTATCTTTGCCATTTCTTTCCTACATGAGGGTTAGATAAAACCATGGGTATGGGGTAGAGTCCTGCTTTGGCTTCCCTGTGTTTGCAGTGATCCCTACTGGATTGCTGTGATACTGATACAAAAATAAAGTTATTTCTGCTCAAAACGGAGTAACCAGGGTGCCTCAGGTATTCCTTCTTCTGGTGGTATAGAGGTAGTGATGCCCGGACAGGTAGGAATTTAAAAAAAGTGGATCTCATTTGAATACATGATTCTCTATTTCATTTTTTCCAAGAAAAGAGATTCAAAATTTCTGAAAAATGAGAAAAAACATAATTCCTTAGGTCAAGGGTAGCCACATATACTTAGTGGGCATCTGCTCACAGAAGTGGATAGGAAGGAAGGTCACATCATTGGTAAGTTATAAACTCACAGACTGAGCATGTCTGGAAAGTTTTCCCAGCTGTGTGTGTGTGAGTTCAGGTATGGTGATGCAGTTAACTTCAGGGTATACATTTGGGGAAAATCAGATTCTAAATTCTCATAACCTATTTTAACTACTCCTATGCAATGTTTTTGACAGATACAGAAATTAATCAGCTTTTTCAAGAGATTGATGAATACTGTTTCGTTCACAGCTCTGTTTTTATCCTATGGAACAGCATTTCCCATAGAAATGCTGTTGGTTTTTTTTGTGCAGATCCTATTAATCCCCTGAGTGTGTTGGGGCATGCTGACATATGCTGTTTGTCATGCTGCCTTTATTTTTTCAAAGATAATCCAACTTTGAATGGCATTGTTAAACCATTCTGTAGTAAAGTGTGATGCATAATCTAGGCTCCATAAGGTCATTTGTATAAATTAATCTCTCATTTCAGTATCATTTAGGAAAAAAGCCAACTATGTATAACTCTTTTTTTAAAAAAATTTTTGCTTATTTTTTTTAGTTTTTAAAGAGATGGGGTATAAAATAGAAAAGCACATTTAAATTACATTTGTAAGGCAAGAGGTTTCCCTGGGAATTCTTTAAAATCCAAGAATTTGTGTAACAACAAAGTCTATGGACAAAGTAAATTAAAGTCTTTGACCGGTCTTTCTGGACCTGTTTCTTGTCTGAATGTTCTGGCACGTTGTAGACCAAGAACTGTTTTTCCTCTTGCTCCTATGAAATATTTTACAAACTACATGTTTTCATACTTTATAATTTGTCATCACCAAGAAAATTGATTGTACCCAAGGATATCTTATTTATACTTTAAAACCCTAGCTAGTAATCAACCAAAATAGCACAGGGATAAGAGTTTATTAAGAACATTCCTTTAATTTCTTACACCATATTTCCCGTTTCCTAAAGAATGCCTACAGGCATTTTAGTACTGAGGCATAAATGCTGCATTATTTTCAGTTGAAGATTAACTTTATTTTTCATGGTTTTTCATGTGAGACAGAAGGGAACAATTCTAAGGGATTATGGGAAATCCTAATAGTGAGATAAAGCTTAGGGAATTCACAACAAACATTTCTGTCTGAATAGAAGGTAGGCCACGTGCCAGTTTTATACTGGGCATTTCCCCAAGCAGAGTGTCCCATCTGTGTGCGCAGTGGTTTGTTTACATGAGCCTTCCAAACTTCACCTACTAAGCTTGAGTAGTTGTTTCAGGGATGAATAAAAATGCAGATAAGTAGATTTTTGCTTGCTTGTTTAGAATGACAGAATATTATGTCCAGATGGAAGACTGCTCTAATAAAGAATGTACCCTGTTAGAAGCTGACTGAAATATTATCTTATTCTGTTTAGGACTACTTACTTGAGCCTGACCTTGTATGGAATCATAAAAAAATGATTTTATGACTCAGCCCTGCTTGGTGCCTGTAATTGTTAAGAGCTCATGCAGTGGTTTTCAGTTGTCTTTTCAACTCTTTGTTCTGCTTTCAACTGTACTACATGTTGAGCACAGAGTACTGTGGAGATGTGTTAGGATTAAATGATTATTTCCCAATGTTTTTATTTAGCTGCCATTTACCTGAAGAACATGGTGACACAGTACTGGCCAGACCGTGAGCCACCTCCTGGAGAAGCAGTATTTCCATTCAACATTCATGAAAATGATCGTCAGCAGATTCGGGATAACATTGTAGAAGGAATAATTCGCTCTCCTGACTTAGTGAGGTACCTTATACTGTGTAGAGATATTTCTATAGCTCAGGTTTTGCCACCTGCCAGTCCAGATGTAGTTAACGTGAGAAGTTCAGTTTCCTGGGAGATGAAAGAAGTACTTGTTTTGAAAATGTAGTAATAATCAGTTTTGACATATTTGTGTGCACTTGTTTTTCAGGAGTTGTAGTAACCCAGCTAAGAGCCCTGTGATGTGATTTCTCCTCTTACAGTGTTGTTTAAAGTGTCTTCTAACACTTGCTGAAGTGACAGCCTGTCTATTTGGCTGATTTGGGGCAGATAGTGTAGAGGGCTGTCTGCAATATAGAATTGATCATTCAGGGAAGTACTGCCCAAGATCTCTTTTTTCTAGTAGCCCTTTTATCAATTACTTTTGCAATTTTTATGTGTTACCCAATACTTAAATGTGCAGTAGCATTCCTGGTTCTAAGATATTAAAAGAATGGAGAAATATTGTTCTCTTTTTGCTGGAAAAATAATTAAAATTCACAAACATACTACAATCTATGATTATTCACTATTCTAATTGAAGACTGGTAGGATGGGGTGAGGCTGTAGTGTATAGATGCTAATCTTTGAAAAACAAGAAAATCTCTTCTCTCTCCCTCCTCTACACCAGCTAGGTGCTCAAAGATGTCTTTTTTTTGTTAGTAGTCATATCTGGAAGGGGAGTGATTGACTACAGATTAAAGTTGCAATTAGAGGAAACACTTTTAAAAAAAAGAAACACTAGAATGCGTTAGACTGCATTGCTATCACTGGAGGTCTTTATGAATAGATTAGACAAACACGTGCCAGGAGTGCTTAGAATATAAGTGGTCCTGTACTGAGACAAGAAATTGAACTAAATCATCATTTTCATTTGAGCTTCTCTAATGCGCTCTGACACAGATACTTAGTATCCCCCCCCTCCTTGCTGAGGTAGTGCCACAATATAAGGAAGCTTGTGTTGTTTCTGTGGTAAAGGTAATCAAGGCATGTAGTTTCTGCTGCCATCATGTCATAAATACCAAGGCTAAGTTTATACAAAAAAATCACAAAGTAATGGAAGTTTGAAGAGTTTTTTGCAAACTAGTTCAGACATCATTTTATAACCTGATACTCAAAATACCCTGATGTTCCAGTGGCAATTTGCATTTAAAAGGATTGTTAAAAACTCTGAGACAATCACCTGGAATAAAGTACAGGGTTTCTAAACACTGGCTAAACTTGGAGATTTGTCAGAGGTTAAAAAAGTCATAGAAACCTTACTGGAGCTGGTCTGATGCTGTAATACTGGTATTTTTCACTGTTTGCTTGTGAAAATAAGGGGTGAGAAGGAACCAAATCAGCAACAAGCACAAACTCCAAAGGAAGGTAAGTTTATACAAAACTAAAAGGATTAGTAGGTGAAGGGTCCCTTATTGAACTACTTTGTAATAGTGGCTCCTTGTGTCACGGACTGCAAGAGGATACCCAAGGAAAACTAAATATAGAAGAACCAACACTTCCTGTAGACTTTTTGAGGTTTTTTCATTATTTCATAGTGGAGCCAAGAGCATTTATTTACAGCTTTTAGTTCAGTGCTGCTCAGCTTTTTTAGTCATGCCTCACTTCAGTCAATGAACAATCCTATCTTGCCTCACCATTGTGAATGGAATCTAAAAGTGTGTGGAGGGAGAGAAATGGTAAGATGTGTTTACCAAATTGCCTCTGCCATATGCTTCAAAGTGCTGTTCTAGAAGATCCCAGGAAAATTGTAATTTCATGAAGAACCTCTGGCTTGGATCATAAGACAGGCCAATATTGTTTAATAAAAATGTACAAATTTGTGGTTTTGTGGTTGCTTTCAGCCTCATAAGGCTGTAGAAATATAAACATTCATTTTCAAAGTACAAAGTCAGCTGGTTTCATGAGCAATTGTTTTTGAATATTGCCTGATGGGTGTGGAGAGTGAGGAGGAGGGAGAAAAGTAGCTAAAATGTTCTGAAATTAGTTCCTTTAAGTTAAATCCCCTGAGATTTTTTTACTTTTTTCTTCTCTGCCACTCTTTCAGTACTGTCAAAGTAAATATGTGTGATACTTAAAATATAATATGCATATTGTGGCCAATAAACCAAGATTTGGCATCTATCTCTTAATATTAGTCGCTGTGCAGTGAACTTATTTACTTATAGTACGTTTCTTTTTCCCTCCTGCATAGGGCCCAGCTGACAATGTGCCTCCGTGCTATTATTAAACATGACTTTCCTGGCCATTGGACAGCCGTGGTAGACAAGATAGGCTACTACTTGCAGTCTCAGAACAGTGGGAGTTGGCTTGGGAGCCTCCTGTGCCTGTATCAGCTGGTGAAGACTTATGAGTAAGTTGGTGTCCATGAGTAGATGAGGAATCAGCACTTTTAGTCTCAGCTGACTACTGAGAATGACATTCTTAAGAGCACTGGTGTTCTACAAGGGATTCAGGTAGAAAAGGGGAATTAATAATTGTCATATGATTCCTCTCCTGCAAATAAGTAAAAACTATTCATCATCTTTATATCATTAGTGAATTGAAAGCAGAGATGCCAGTAATAATCTGTATGAATATACTGACATTTTTTTCTTGAGGCTTTGTACCTTTGATCTGATTTAACCCATCTGTGAAAAATCTATTGAATGTTTGTAACTTCTTTTGTTTGAAGATTTTCCAAATGCTGGGTGTATGGATGCAAATTATTTTCTACTTTTATGTTCCTGGACCAACATTTTTGTTTCCTTTGCAGATACAAAAAAGCAGAGGAGCGAGATCCTCTCATAGCAGCAATGCAAATATTTTTGCCTCGGATTCAGCAGCAGATGATCCAGCTTCTGCCTGATAGCTCGCATTACTCTGTACTGCTTCAGAAACAGATCTTAAAAATCTTCTATGCTCTTGTTCAGGTTGGTATCTGTGTAGAGGAAACGCAAAACTTTTACTTTGCTGGGCACAATGACCCCTTTCAGTACACTCATGGGTATGATTGAATAAGAATACCAATTTGGATGGGAAAAGTCACATGCAATAAACAGCATTTATAAAAATATGATCTTTGTAGATTTTTCTACAAAAACAAGTTACATGATCCTCCAGATTAAATTTTTAATGAACCAGGGTACTTCTGCACATCGTATCTGTAAGCTTACTGGAGAAATGTTCCTATTTTTATAAAGTCACACATAACCTGATGTAAACTGTATGGTTATCTAGACTGCTCTTTGACCTCTGAAACTGTCAATAGTGGGTATTTTAGTTTAATTGTCAAATAGTGCACTTCAGGTGGTGGCATTTCTTATTATCTTCTGAAGATCTGACAGAAATTATTTATTAAGGCACATGCATTTTACAGAGATGATTTTGGCTTTTGCAGGGTTAAGTTTGGTGAGGAAGTACTAGAGAATGAGAAACAAAACAAGATCCTACCTAAGGGGCAGCCTGAAAATTCTTACTGGGGATTAAAAAGCTAAAATAGTTTGTTATTAGATGGGAGGAGGATTAAAAAGACCCCAAGATTCTGTTCTACTTTTCAGTAGCTTTCCTGAATATTACCACTTTGCTTTGCATTTTGTATAGAAGATTTACTGGATAGTAGGTAGGTAGTAATTAGGAGTTTCATTTCACTGACTAAACTGCTATTGGTTTACCAAAACCCTGTATTATAGACTCTGCTGTGGTCCCTAAAGGTTAGTGGGGCTGTTGTGAAGAAGAGGAAGAAATAAAGAGAGTTAGCAACTTCTCAGACCAAGGAACTTTACTCAAGTAGTGTCTGCTCAGAAATTCCTCTGTAAGTTGTACCAGGAAGGATGCAATTAGAGTAATATTGATATGTAACCTAATCAGTTTTAATTTTACTTAAAATATCATCTTCCTCAGAGTGTAACTACTGTAGAAACATCTACCTTTTTCAAAGAAAATCAGTATTTCATGACTGTGGTTTTTTTACTTATTTCAGTATGCATTGCCACTCCAGTTGGTCAATAACCAGACTATGACTCAGTGGATGGAGATCTTCCGTACTATCATTGATAGAAATGTCCCTCCGGTAAGTTTTAGTTTTGTGAAGTCCTCTGATGCTTGTGTGTTGGCATTGGAGGAACAGTCAGTGTGAAGATCTTCTAAGTGTTCTTTTTATAAGATGTCATCTGTTGAAGAATGTTATTCTTGAAAGAATTGGTGTTTCTAATGCAAATGCGGGACACTTGTGTAAGCTGTCAGAATCTTGTTGTCTGAGGTAGTGGCACTATGTAAACTCCAATCTGGGATATTTTAGAAGTTTCCAAATATTTTAGCCAGTTTCTCTCAAACAAGGATAAAAAGCTCATCACAAACACATCATTTGTCTTTGTTCCTCTTTTTCTTTCACCCGTCCTTCATATTTCTTGAAGAACAAAATAAAGATAGTAATTAAATTCTTGTTTGCATGAGTATAACATTAACTGGCATTTTCTAAGATTTTTAGAAACTTATTTCCCAACCTTAGCATTCTTTTAATAGCTTTTTCATTAGTATATGCTTAGGGAGTATATATTTGGAGGAGTTAGTATCATGCTTAAATTTTAAACCAAAGTGCACGCCTTTGTGTAATATTCAAGTATATATGAGAGTTTTCTGTTTTTTAAATATGTATCTTTTTGAATATTAAAGTACAAGCATTGTACAAGTATTGTGTCTATACAGTTATATTGAGTAATTAAGATACTTGAAAGTTCCTGAATGTTATATAACTCTTAACAGAATGAAAGCTTTCATCAGTGCTGTGCATTTGTATTAGCTTATTCAGCAAGGAATGTTTAGAAGCATGATTTCTTGCAACAATACACACAGATGATTTAAAATAAATTTATTTATTTATAGGAGACTTTGCAAATTGATGAAGATGATAGACCGGAGCTGGTGTGGTGGAAATGCAAGAAGTGGGCCTTGCATATTGTAGCTCGTCTTTTTGAACGGTAACAAACTGATTAAAAACTATGTTTGGGTTACATATCTGTAATGTTACTTGAAGTGCACTTAGACAAGGTGGTTTAGTCAATTCAACATTTCATGCTCACTGAAGGGGCTTTTGTGCTACTGTCCTCTGCCTTGCACTGGTACAGCCACTGGCCTGAGCTCTTAGTGAATGATTTGACTCTAAGATGACAAGAAACTAGTCCCACAGGAAACGTACTTTTAAATTTATTTATTTATTTATTCAACTGCACCCAGCTACAAGTGCTTATATTTTCAAATATAAAGGCAGGGGAAGATTTGGAAAGAAATCCATAAACATGGAAGTCACAGAGCTTGTGACAAAAAGTCAGCTATATTTACTTGACTATAGTATTGTACCTTATGGTAATCGAAGGAAAGAAAAGTGAAGTGGTGCATTATATGGGAAATAATGGGAAAGGATTCCTTTGGGGATGGAATTCTACTGAGGGTCCTTTGTATTTGAAAAAGTACTGTGTTTTCCTGACACAATGTAAATGTCTGTGTCCTCTTCTTTTTAAAGGTATGGAAGTCCTGGAAATGTAACTAAAGAATACTTTGAATTCTCGGACTTTTTTTTAAAAACCTATGCTGTGGGCATACAACAGGTAAGTACAGTTCATTTGTTTCTGAATTGGATCATTTTGGCTGAATGAATGTGTTGCTTTTCAACAGTGTGCTTGTATTGAAGTTCATTCATTAAACGAAAATGAGCAGAGTCTGACAGGTTTTTCTTTTAGTGATTGAGAAGTTCTTTAGAACTCAGTGCCATACAACTGAGGTATAATAACACAAATTTTCAGCAATTCAAAAAATGCCACAGGAAAATTCTCAGAAAAGGTGAGTGATGATAAAACAGTATTATCATCATGTATAAACATTTTAGAGCTGAGCAAAACAGCTATTGATGCAGAGGCCTCACATCATAGAAGGGTATATTTTCAGGCCAGTTTTTAGTAAGTGCTTTTGCTGCAAGCAACTTAGGCACAGTAGTCCAATGATATTGTTTTGTTTCAGAAAGATACAAGCAGATTAGAAGGTGTCTGGAAAACAATAAAAGTTATTTTATACCTGGAAAGCATATTTTATGAAAATGTATCATAAAATCAGTTTGCAAGGAAGTTATTTTTGTTGGGGAATGCTAATTATTTGTGATTAACATGGTGGTGTGGAGACAGTTCAGTTCTGCTAAAGTTGAATAGAAGAGAGGTAGTTTCTGTCAGAGTTTTCTGTGGTTTTCTGCCAGCTCAACTATGGGCCTCTGGAACATGGGCTTCCAGGCTTCCAGCATCTCCCTGGTTTGGTGGAATGGCTATAGCGGTTGGGTGCCTGAAAGCCCCAAGAGTGCTGAGTCCCAAGCACAGGTGGTTTTGGCACAGCTCCTGTTTCTCATTCAGCCTGCCATAGAGTAGTGGACTAAGAGCAGTAGTTCCCAGACTTTTGACTCAGCTAAAGCTCTTGGATGCCCAGGCTTTTGGACATAGGTATATTCCAAACAGGCTTCTAGGAAGCCAGGAGAATGCAATACGCTCTCCTGCTCATGATTCTGGGCTCTTTATTCCCTTTGGCCTGTAAGCCATGAAAAACACCTGGGCATGCTGTTTTTCAAGTGACAAGTGTTTGAATAATGTGTATTTCCAGAGTGTGTGGCTCCTCAGCATGCAGCCAGATGAAATATCCCTGACATGGCATCTGCAGGCTTCTTACAGTTCAAGTTCCCAGTGTTGCTTTGTCACATTTCCTTGCAAGAGTTAGTAAGAATTCTATTGTGAATATTACATTACTAAGCCTTTACCACTTATTCATCAGTTGTTAAGTGCTGACATTGTGCTGGAGATGACATACAGACAATTCTTGTGTGTGGAACATGTCGTAAAAAAGACATAAGATCAGACTTAGTGCTCCTAATGAAGGGGCTGTGCTGAAAATAAGATTTATTTTAATGTTGTGAAGGATTATGAAGCAGATTTGTCTTCCTGAAAATATAGACTCAATATTTTGTTATGCATTGCCCTTGATTTTTATTGTTATTCATGTACATGCCAGTTCTTTACGCTTACTAGCACTTGATAGTTCATCTGCCATTAGCTCAGGTTAGTGGCTTTGTTCTGTTGGTTTTTCTTAGTAGAGCAAGCCTTTATGTTAAGAAAACTTTGTGTGATAGATTTTGTGGTAGCATGCTAGGTGATATTATCTGATGGCTACAGCAGGTAAGTGAAATTGTGGTTTTTGCATCTCTTCTGATTCACAGATTTAGGTGCTAACCTATTTTTCTTTTCTAGTTTAGTATTTCTATTCTTATCACTGTTCTTTCAAAGTACTTTGTCTTCTTTAGAAGCCTGTCCTTAAAAAATGAACGCAGACACCACTAACAGATTTAGAAGCCAACCAGTTTGAAAATCTCACTGTGCCTTCTCCTTACATATTCCAAATTTTCCTGAGGCCTGTCTGAACTGTGAGCCTGTAAATATTGAAGTGTGTCTTTGGTTTACAATCACAGGTGATCACATGGTGGAGCTAGTAGTAAAGATAGACACGCATATAAATGCTTGCAGGATTAGATCCTTAATAATTTAAATGATTTCTGGTTTTTGTATCAAAGGGGTTACAGTGATTGCTGACACTAGAATCTCTGCTGTAAAACTAATTAATCTGTCCATGTACATTCACTGAAGAGATGCAATGCATGTCTGCATGAGAGAGTTTTCAGTCTTCATTTAAAAATATCCGTTCATTATTTCTTTAGGTTCTTTTAAGAATCTTAGACCAATACAGGCAAAAAGACTACGTTGCGCCACGTGTTCTTCAGCAAACGTTAAATTACCTGAACCAAGGGGTTATTCATTCTGTAACATGGAAACAAATGAAGCCACACATACAGGTCAGTGCATAAAACCCAGTCATAAGTACTGCATGTCATCAGAGTGATTAACACCCCCAAAACCCCACCAGTTTTGCAGTTTTAAAGGAATCTTTCATGCAGCAATCAATATCTGGGCAAAAAGTAGTATTTCTACATGAATGTGGTTGGTTTTTTCAGTATTATGACTGGTTCTTATTGAAGATACTGTTAACTCAAAGATTCCGTTTCATAAATTCTTTATTTCTATTTTTGAAGTCTGCAAGACAGTCATAATGTTCTGGCTTTTATTAATTGCTAGTGTTCAGAATTATCTATAGGTTTGGAAATTCAGAATTGATTGTAGTGCAAAGATAGTGGGGAAAAAGGACATGAATTATGAGGAATTGAACTCTGTTTTAAGGACATGTTTGATAAGTGAACTAAGAACAAGTGAAAAGGAATTTTCATGCTTTTATTTTTTCATATCATAACTTTCCCTGTTGTATTTAGTTAATCCCATGAATGAGGGAAGGACTTCCCATGTTAAGAGGAGGGACTCTGAATTCCATTCTGATGTTAAATGTTGCATTGGTGAGATCCTTCTGCAGAAAGTGAAGTTCTGCCATAGATAGACTATGTCCTAAAGTATATTTTGTGCATGGTACGGAATTATAAAGATAAATTATAGAATTACTGCTGTCTGGGACTGTTACAAAAAGAAAGTATGTGTATTGTAAGTTTATTTCTGTTAGCTGAAATAAAAGCATTGATTAAAAGAATTTTACTCTTCAGAAAAGTAGGTCTAGTAAAGTAGTACATAAAGGAGGAAAGCTGTACTGGAATTTGATTTTATGTGTACTTATGTGTATTTGACTTCTGTAATATTAGAGTATAACAGAAGAAGTGATATTCTCTCTAATGTGCTACAAAGATGAGGATGAAGAGCTCTGGCAAGAGGATCCATATGAATATATCCGCATGAAATTTGGTAAATGTTTGTATTTAGCATTTATATTTTGCTTTCATCATAACTGTATACTATAGTCCCAATTAATAGCATGGCCCCTGTAATGTCTCTGTCTTCATCAGTGTCCTGTACAATAGGAAGAAGAAAATTTATTTCTTAAATCTCACCAATCTGTAGTTAAAAGAAGGCAGATCAAGTGAGTTTGGGCCTTTTGGCTGGTAGCTTTAAACTAAATTATTCTCTTAGCGTTTTTTTTCCTACTTCACATGTGCTCAGTGCAGCCCAAATAGACTGGCTTGCTCACTTAATGCCAGTTTCAGCATCCTGAGTTGCAGATGTGCCAGCTCTCTGCAAGTTCTTGCAGCTCTCGCTTTGACCAGAAGAGGCCTGACTTGCTCTTTCCCTATTGAAAATTGTTAATGTCTGCAGCATTTTTTTGCCAATTATTATTATGAAATTGTAAGATAATTAGATAAATGTATTCTTTCAAAAGATGAAGTACAAAATCTTGGGAATATCACATAGGACTCTGTTATGAATAGTTACTTTTATAAAAAGATTCATGTCATTGAAAAAGAGAAAGGCACTTCAAAAATATACCAATTTTAGCTGGAAAACTCTTGTAAGACAGGCACCACAGAGATGTGTAGCATTAGAATTTTTAATTTGTTAATTTTGGATTAGCATATGTGAAAATGGAATTTAAATGTTAATAGAATAATTAAAAAAACTTAAGAAAGTTGTTAGGCAAAAAATTACTATCACAGGTACAAATGTGTTGCTGATTTTTGGTACATGAATTCGGTTCTTTCTGTGTAAATAGCAAGTCCTGTTTTTGTATGTAGCTGAGACAGTAAAATACAGATTTAAATTGTATTGTGGAAGGTAAAAAAAAAAAGCTAGCATGAAAGTGAATTAAATTGAACTTTAGTGAGGCACATTTGGGTTTGGAACAAGAATTCTAGTAGTCCGGTAATATTTCTTAATTATATTTTATCTTCAAGTTCTTGGGAAAAGTTAGTGTGTCATTTTAACCACATTTTAAGATTACCTTTTTAGATCTTTTTATTTAATTCAATTTGTGTAGGGATGTTTGAATTAGAACATGTTTGGCAACACAAATCTTTTTTTTTTTTTTCCAAGATATAAATGATATTTTCAGTATGATTAAAGGAGGTTGACTTGTAAAGAATGAAGCTAAAAAGCTTCAACTTTCAGCAGATTTAAAACTACCCCAGATCCAAGTAGTTTTTACATACAAAAAGTTTCCCATGAGGTTTTAATAAAATCAAGCCAAAATGTGAACATATGGTACACAGATGGTACTGGAATGTATTGTTGTTCTTCCTATACTGATTTTAAATTTAAAAAGCCAGGATTTTTCATCCCTTAAATACATGGTTTCAAAAGAATTAATGAATAAATAATGCGTACCTAATAAAGACACTGATGAGTGTTCAGTAGTAAGAAGTAAATGCTTTCATAAGCTGTGTGACATAAGCTTGGGTCTGACTTTCTAACCATGAAGTGAAGACAAATGTGTAAGTAGTTTTGAAGTTATATATTCGCCCTGACTTTGTGATGGTTTATAAAAAAATCATTATTATGTCATTCAGAAAAGGATTTTTTTTTTTTATTATTTTTTTTTAATTTGTTAGATGTATTTGAGGATTATGCATCCACTACAACAGCAGCACAGAATCTCCTTTATACTGCTGCAAAGAAGAGAAAAGAGGTATGGAACTAGTGGTGTTTACTTATTTAAAGTTTCTTTAATAATCATAGTATCATAGAATTGTTTAGATTGGAAAAGACTTTTAAGATCATCGAGTCCAACCATTAACCCAGCACTGCCAAGTCCACCAAATGCAAAAGCATATCCGCCTGTAAAATAGGGAGGAAGGGGAAGCACACACAGACACACCATAAAACAAAATAAGTTTGAAAACACGTAAAAGAAACAGCTAACTTCCAGAATAGCTTGTCCAAATGATTTTTACATGTGTACATGTTTATACATGAGATCTACCTCAGATTTATAAAACGTGGAAGGAGTGTGGAGAAGAGCTCGCAATGATCAGACACTTGCCTTTCCCTTAAATTTGAAGGTGCTACAGGAAGCTAGTACTGAAAAATCTACTTGCTAATATGTAGTCAGATGCTTTCCTGGCTGAGTGCTAGCAATTTTGGGAGAATTCAAATATGTGTCTATGTATAAATAAATAAACAAGTGGATTCCTCTTGCAGCTCTAACCTGCTGGATTATGAACTGAGTTGGAATAGATGTACGGATATTTTCCCATGTTTACAAAGAGCCTCTGTCACAGCTGTTCTGAGCTTCCCAACCTGTAGCAGGGGAAAAAGTGAACCTGATCCTTACTCATTTTCATTGATGCTGTTTAAAATCCTGTTGACAGTAGTGATATTAGCAAGAATGAAACCAATGTCATACAGCTGTTCCTTAAATGAGGACATAACTTCTCTGTAGATCTTTCTGTACTTACAGCGATCTGTTCAAAAGTACTTGTCCAGCCCTGGAAGCAAGCATGTCAGTTTGCTGAACTTTTTTCTGGGTACCATTTTAACATCCAGTAAATGTGGAGCTTCGCTTCCAGATGGATTTTCAGAGAAGAGCATAGTCTTTGTGTCAGGTGGAATAGGCTATGAGCTTTCTACTTTTTTATTGTCAAAACAGTCCTTGGCTACTGACTTTCTCATTTTCGTAATTTGTACAAAGACCATAGAAATGTCATAATATCTAAAAAGCACTTAATGGGTGTAGAAATGATATTAGACAAATGGTTTTGCCAAGAAATCTGTCTAAGTCTAACTTTAGAAGTTACTGCCAAAATCAATAGATTAAAATAAGTTTCTAAGGTTTTAGTCCAAGCTGTTCTTGAATATGTATGTGTTCATACATATATATTAACACATACATGTATGTACATAAGTATGAAACAAGCCAAAAAAGAAACTAAGGGGAAAAAAAATGGATGAGGTACTGTTTGAACCTCTTACCTTTTCATCACCTTTTTTTCATTTGCGTCAAGACAACAACAAAAATACCTTATTTACTATTACTAATGTGAAATTTCAGAGAGATTAATTTAATTTTGACAAGTTTGGCTGAAAAGTTGAAAAAGGAATCATCTAAATTTTAACTATGGAAAGATGCTACATATGGTACCTCACAGTTGCTTTGGCCAAGATAAAATTTCTACTTAAAAGTGTCATGTGAATTTTTTAATTTAAACAATGCTATTAAATTAATTTGACAAAAGGAGATTCTATGTTTTCTGTCTTCCATAGGTATTACCAAAAATGATGGCATATTGTTACCAGATTCTGACAGAGCCAAACATTGACCCAAGGAAAAAAGATGGAGCTCTGCATGTTATAGGATCCCTAGCAGATATTTTACTGAAGGTAGGTGGGTAAAGAAGTGAAAAAGATTTGTATTTCTTGTTATCAACTGCCATTTCCAATAAAAAAGTCTTAGCTTATAAAGAATGGCTAGCCCTTAGCCATATTTATAAAGTCTGTAGAGAGATTGCACTGTGCAATAAGAATCTGAGAGTTTGCTTCTTTAAAAATATGAACATTCTTTCCTGATTTTTATATTCCCATTTTATACACAGATTTTTCTTCTCAAGTTTCTCCAGAGCTCTGTTTGTTTGCTACAGAGGAGTCCCTTGGTCCTCTCCCACTTTACTAGTAAAATGGAAGGGTGTTAAAAAAGCAAACATGCATTCCATCGATAACATTGCCCATGATTCTTTAGCAAACTCCACAACAACCTGCAGTATTGACCTGGACAGGCTGGAGAGTTGGGCGGGGAAAAATTTAATGAAATATAACAAGGGAAAGTGCAGAGTCCTGCATCTGGGCAGGAACAACCCCAGGTTCCAGTATAAATTGGGGAATGACCTATTAGAGAGCAGTGTAGGGGAAAGGGACCTGGGGGTCCTGGTGGACAGCAGGATGACCATGAGCCAGCACTGTGCCCTTGTGGCCAAGAAGGCCAATGGCATCCTGGGGTGTATTAGAAGGGGGGTGGTTAGTAGGTCGAGAGAGGTTCTCCTGCCCCTCTACTCTGCCCTGGTGAGACCTCATCTGGAATATTGTGTCCAGTTCTGGGCCCCTCAGTTCAAGAAGGACAGGGAACTGCTGGAGAGAGTCCAGCGTAGGGCTACAAAGATGATTAAGGGAGTGGAGCATCTCCCTTATGAGGAAAGGCTGAGGGAGCTGGGTCTCTTTAGCTTGCAGAAGAGGAGACTAAGGGGAGACCTCATTAATGTTTCTAAATATATAAAGGGGGAGTGTCACGAAGATGGAGCCAGGCTCTTCTCAGTGACAAACAATGATAAGACAAGGGGTAACGGGTACAAACTGGAACACAGGAGGTTCCACTTAAATATGAGAAGAAACTTCTTCTCAGTGAGGGTAACAGGACACTGGAACGGGCTGCCCAGGGAGGTTGTGGAGTCTCCTTCTCTGGAGATATTCAAAACCCGTCTGGACATGTTCCTGTGTAACCTCATCTAGGTGATCCTGCTCCGGCAGGGGGATTGGACTAGATGATCTTTTGAGGTCCCTTCCAATCCCTGACATTCTGTGATTCTGTGAGTATTGTGGGCTGCTTCTGCTTCCAGAAAAATGTTTACTTAACATGTTGCAGGAATATTTTGTCTAGCTTTCCAGCTTTCTTACCCTACAATGTGAGGCTTTGAAGTCTTGTTTCATCAGCCAGTTTGAAGTTTTGAAAATAACTGGAAAGAGCACAGAGTTTCTATCCATCCTCCATTTTTTTGTAGACAGCATCTTCAGAATTTTGAATATTTTTCTGGAATTTGAATATATGTTTAATCCACACCATTGCTCTCTAATGTCATATTGATTAGAGTTTTTCTTATGCTTTTGCGGACAGTGGAGTCCAAAGTATGCCCTCTCTCCATGTCAAAAATAGCTGCCAAAAAGTTACCACTTTCAGCATGGGAATGGCGGCCTTGTGCTGGAGACTTGCTTCTAAAAGTAACTTATTTTGTTGTATGAGAGTTGTCTCTGTGCAGAATGTGTCTTCATGTTACAAGCAACATCTTACTAACATTTGTCATCTATTTCTTAAGAATGTACCAATCCATGATCTGGTCTGAAGTCCTGAAACATCAGTAACTTTTGCAGAATATTTGTAGATTACATTGGATTATAAATGCCCTCCCTTGTTCTGGAGTATAACAGTGAAAGAGGAAGGCATTTTGTGTTGTGAGGAGACTTTCATATTGACTGGGGGTTTCTAAACCTATTTATGTCTGTCCTGAGAGAAAAAAAAAGGATTTATTCCAATATACCACTCCTATTTGAAATGTTCCGTCTTGAAACACGAGGTTATAATATACTTCATAAAAGAATAATAATCCCTAAACACTGCAGACCTCTGGAATCTGAATTTCTTATGTCTGGGATTTCCCAGATTGAAAAATTCCATGAACTGGTTCTGCATAAAATACTTGATTTGTAAGTGCTTTCTGGCTGGTGAGCTAATGGAGATAGACATTGCCAGAAGCTAGTAGATGCAATGACTGTGCCTTAGCCACCTGGCTCTCCACAGTGGCTCCAGTTTAGTGCATGCAAACCTCTGACCTCTGTGCACAATTGAAAATTCTTTTCCCTTCTCCATGTCTTTTCTCTGTTCAGTTCTTCATCTGCCTCTCTGAAGGCTGTGGAATCAAGGGGGGGGAAAAATGATGTATCCACTGGTGAAGTAGAAGTGTGATCACCTAAGATGCGTTCTTGTGTTGTACGTCCCCTTCCACCCTCTTCCTGTCTTAGCCACTGAATCTTTCCTTTAAATGGTAGCACGGTCCCCAGCATATCTATTTTCTAGTATCCTGGGGCTTGTAGGTGCTGGTGGTCCTGGCCTCCTGTGGATATCTTGGGATTTCCAAGATATTTGGATTTGCCAAGTTTGGAATGAAAGATAATTGTCATTAAATATACTTTTACAGCCACGGAGATTTCTCTCACAAAGGAATTATCTTAGTTGATTAATAAACATGAAAAAAGATGAGAGTTATTGTTGTAGCATGTAAAATAATTAATTTTGATGCTTATAGTAACACTAGGTCATTTGAAACTCAGATCTGTTTCATACTTAACCGTATATTTATATTCAGGCATGTATGTAGTCCTTTGTAGGAAGAATGGAGGTACTAGGTTATTGATCCTAATTAATTTTTAAGAAAAATCTACTGGCATCAATTGCCTTAAAGAAAATAAAACTCCAGTTGACAGTATCATAATGAGTAAAGTGGAATTGAATATTTTATGTTCAGTTCTTTCACTTACCTGGCTTTGAACTTGATGTGCTTATGAGGCTTGTTCAGTTCAAGGTATGAGATCTAGATCTTTTTGTGAGAGAGTACCTTTATTACATAGACAAATCATTGTATTTCCCATGGTTGACAGCTGAAGTGGATTGCTGGCTAAAATGAATTATGTAAAATAAATGGTCTCCAAAATAATTTTTCATTTACACCAACAGAAGAGTGTCTTCAAGGATCAAATGGAGCTGATGTTACAGAATCATGTATTTCCATTGTTCATGTCTAACCTGGGGTACCTCAGAGCCAGAGTAAGTTAAGCAGTTACATCCATTTCAGTATTTGTCACATTTCTTTCCTTTGCAGTTTTAATTCATTCTGAATGTTAATGAAAGAAATAGGTAAAATACATAGTAAATTTTCAAATAACAGTCTTCTACAATAATTTTTCAGCATTTTGATTTTTAAAATGATTTGTCAGTTAAATGCATTGATGGAAAGTCTGTATTGTATTATTGTTTACTTCTGATCAGACTGGAGAATTTGAGCAGTGAATGTGACCATTTCTTGTTAGCAGATCTCAGAGTGACTGGATGGCTGTGAAAAATAGGTAGGATTTCCAGAATAGATAATGTCAGTTTGAGTGTAGCTTGAGGAAAATCCCCAAGTGTTCATATCAGCCATAAACAGTTAATTTTCTTTCATTTCTGTTATGATTTTTTTTCCTCCCCAGAAGGATCAAAACTGTGAATGCCGATATTGTACTTACTGGATTTATTGGAATTTGGGAAAGGAAAATAAATAAATGCTTGAGTGCAAAAATTGTGTTACATTTACTGTATGAATACACCATATTTACAAGGAAAAAAAGCATAATATATGCTAACAGAGATAGATAGCATCACATTGGTTTTGAATCAGTTAAAATTGCTAAAAATTGCAGTAGTCCCTAATTTGCTTTTCTTTTTGTCATGCAGTCCTGTTGGGTACTTCATTCATTCAGTGCTTTAAAATTTCACAATGAGCTAAACTTGAGGAATGCAGTAGAGTTGACAAAGAAGAGCCTGATTGATGATAAGGAAATGCCTGTCAAAGTAGAAGCAGCCATAGCTCTTCAGACATTAATAAGCAATCAAGAGCAAGGTATGCTAAAGTGATTCATCAGTTGTATACACTAATTTATTTTTTTTGAGATGAGGAGGTTGGTGCAGATTTATCTAAACATTTCTACCATTTAAAGGCATAGATTTCAGAACATTTCATCATGTTTAGACAGCTTAACTTGCTCATTAATTACTGTATACATCCCAGAATTCTGACTTCAAGTTTTTACAGCAGGTCTCAGCACAAAATAAGTTAGAATAATATTTTCTTGAATAAAGTAAATAGCACCCATCCTTGTTTTTCTTTAGTGAAGAAGTGAAATAGCATGTATGTTTAAGAGCAAATGCTGCCTATGAGTGAGGGCATGTTTTCCCTCAAAACAGTGAATTTTTATTGTAGATGACACTTCAAATGGTAAATGTACAATTTATTTACTTTGTTAGCCCACTAGTTATGAGCTGTAAAAGTACCCTGGGTAGGTTTTTTTGGCTTTTTCTGTTTGTTAGTTTTGTTAGTGAATTAAACTTTAAGAAATGATTTTGTCCAAGAGTAGTCAGTTACCTAGGAGTTTTGAGATACTGTATTTGTGTTTGCGGATAGCTGATTTCACATAGTTTCAATTGGTTTTCTTTTTAGCCAAGGAATATGTGAAGCCTTATGTAAGGCCAGTTATGCAAGAGCTCTTGCACATTGTTAGAGAGACCGAAAATGATGATCTTACTAATGTGATCCAGAAGATGATCTGTGAGTACAGCCAGGAAGTTGCTACTATCGCTGTTGACATGACTCAACACCTGGTAAGAGGCAATACTAAAATAGCAGTCCAGTCAGAAGCACATGTCTAGTTTGGTAAACATTTAATGAACTTTGTTTGAAGTGCACACTGTTTAAAGTAATCTTTATTAAGGTCCACCTATAGTATTCACAATATTTTTTTTTCTGGTATGAAGCATCTTTAAAACCTATAGATTTTTCAAAGATAGTGGATTTTGTTACTAGTTTTAATGAGCTAAGCTTTAACTGTTTAACATTTCAGATGACTTAATATAGCCAGACGTCTCACAAAAAGAGGAGTTTTTAATTTTCTATGTTTCCCTTTCTAAAGTAAGGAGCTTATTTTTCAGTGCTGACAGTTCTTAACAGATAAGGCATTGCTGCTCTTGCATTAGCTGTCTTGGTTTTGCATGACAAATTACAAATGTGAGTTTGCTCTTGAATGTCAAGCTGGTTGGTTTTTTTCATAGGCTGAAATATTTGGTAAAGTACTTCAGAGTGAGGAATATG